>JAAAKG020185447.1:0-25364 GCA_010014905.2 Druon quercuslanigerum
CATTGTGTTGTACATCGCCGTTGTGGTGTCCTATCGCTTCATTTTCGGATTGTCCCATAAAATGGTCTCTGAAAGCGCCACTAACCCCGTCTTCATCATAATGCATTTCCCCTTTGCCATTTTTCACGTTGACAGATTCTGTACTTTTAATTCCCCATTAATTCTTTTAATTCCATTTATTCCGTGAATTTAACATTTTCCATAAAGTTCGCGAATTTTTTAAATTCCATGAATTCCGCGAAAACCATTAATGCTTTGAATTTCATTAATTCCGTAAATTTAATTAATTCTATAAATTTCGCGAATTCATTTAATTTCATGAATTTCGCGAATTCTGCGCATTCTGCGAATGCCATAAATTCCGGGATGTTCATGAATTCCATGAATTCCATAAGATTCGTGAATTCTATCAATTTTGTGAATACAATTATTAATTAATAATTAATTTTCCTTTAACTCCATAAATATTACGAAATAATTTAATTCTATGAGTTCCATAATTTCCGTGAATTTCGCGAATTCCATGAATTGTTTGAATTCCATTATTTCTGTGCATTTCACGCATTCTATAATTTTCGCAACTTTCTTTAATTCCATGAATTTCACGAATTTCTTCAGTTCCATGAATTCCACTAATTCCATGAATTCCATTAATTCCGCAAATTTTGTGAATTCCATGCATTGTTTGAATTCGATTATTTATTTAAAATCCATTAATTCTTGGAATTCTAATAATTCTTTAAATTTCATGAATTGCATAAATTTCGCGAATTCATTGAATTCCATTATATCTGCAAATTCATTGAATTCCAATAATTTCGCGAATTTCATCAATTTTGCGAATTGCTTTAACTCCATTATTTTGCGAATTTCTTAATTTCCGCGAATTCTGCGTATTATGGGAATGCCATAAATTCCGGAATTTTCAGGACTTCCGTAAATTCCATAAATTCCGTGAATTCTATAAATTTCGTGAATTCCATCATTTCCATGTCTCCTTCAATTCCATGAATTCCATGACACAATTCCGTGATTACAATTAATTTAGCGAATTCCTTGTATTCCATTAATTCCTCGAATGTCGGGAATTCCATGAACTTCTTGAATTCCATTATTTTTGTGAATTCCTTTAATTTCTTGAATTTCGTGAATCCTTGAAATTTCATTGATTCCGCAAATTTTATGAATTTCATAAATTTATCGAATTTATTTAATTCTATTACTTTCGTAAATTCGTTTATTCTATGAATTCTGCGAATTCTGCGAACGTCTTAAATAAAAAAATTTTAGTATCAATTCCGTAAATTTTATAAATTTCGTGGATTTCTTCATGTCCATGAATTCCGCGAATTACATGAAAAATGCCATGAATTTCGTAAATTCCTTAAATTCCTTGAATTCGATTAATTATGTTAATTCCATGAATTCCGTGAATTCTTTGTGTACAATTTTCATCTTACAAAGCAGGGTTGTAATTAATTAATTACATTTTTAATTGCATAATGAGTAATTACTAATTACGTAAAAAAAATTTTAATTATCCTAAAATAGTTAATAATTACAAAAGATGAATGGAAATTACGTTGATTGACAAATGATAAAATCAAGAGAGAGATAAAATGAATTTTGAATATGATTACAATTTTTTTGTAATTATTAATTATTTAAAGTATAATTACAATTTCGTCTGTGTAATTATTAATTATTTTGAGTACAATTACAATTTTCTTTTGTAATTAATAATTATTTAAAGTACAATGACATTTTTCCCTTTGTAATTATTAATTCTTTCGAGTCCTCATGCATGTATTGGAATACTGTTCGGTGCCTTCGCAATTAACGAAACTTACAATACGTACATGTATTGCAATTTCCTCATTCCAATACTAATATTAGAATTTTATCTTAGCCTTGTATTTTAGTTGTGTTGTAAAAGCGTTAGAAAATTCTAAACATTTTTAACAGTGTAGATGTAAGTTTTGCAACACAAAGTTTCAGTTTTTCTGAAATGTTTAATTTTGCTTTGTCTTTTTAGTTATGAACAAATAATAAATAAAAGTTAGAGCGAAATTTATTTCAAGCAATATCCCTCTCTTTTCTGTGAAGAATATATTAAACAATCTTGCGCAGAATGAACTTTAAGAAAACAAAGTGTGGGGGATAAGAAACTAGGCCTGCATATAAACTCGTTGTTTTGACAGTAAACTCAGTTTTCGGGGTATTAGCATCCGCTTCGTAAAGTTTAAATTTTAGTAATTGCACTGCTGGATCTTGGCACGAATTGAAAAAAAAGTAAGACTTTTAATTTAAATCCAAAAGTATAAGCCTTATAATATTTTTTTTCATACGATTTTAGAATATGGAGAGTTTCGAAATGGATCAGCTACGCTTAATAGTGGCTATTCTTTTCGGTCTTATATCAGGGGCATGTAAGTGAAACTTTTTTAAAACACATTTTATCATTTCTTTCTGGAGAAACAAATCTTTTTTATCCAACTTTCACCTTTTGATGAATTTCTCCAGTAAAATAAATATAAATACACATTACAGAAATTATTATTTTTTTTAATATTAAGAAAGCATTTTTATTTATTTTGTGTAGATGCATTCAGTTATAAAGATATTAATAAATGGGGCGATGAATCTTCAATATGTGATTATGGGCACTATCAATCTCCCATAACTTTGTATCCAAATTCCCAGGGTGAATTTCCAAGCTATAATAAAGAAGGGAAAATTATAGAATTTAATAAAGTTCCAGATGAAATATACATGGCGAATAATGGCTACACTGGTATTAAACCTTATTTAATTCAATTTATGAATTAATGTCTGCTTTTTTTTATTTCATAACTTTTGACTTTTCCCATAATATAGTGGTATTAAAGCCTAAATATTCTGGAAATCCTCCAAGGATGGAGGGTGGTCCACTGGACGGGACTTACGTATTTGAAAAAACCACTTTTCATTGGAGCGGTAAAAGGGTAAATATTCAGAAATTTTCGCATAATCTCTAAACTTAAGTTAACGAAATTTGTTAATAATTACACTACTAAAATTGTACTTTTTGGTTTTGGAAAAAAGTAAAAATAGAACAGTTTTCACCTCTATTGACATAATTTTGAAATTTGTAAATAGACTGAATCACCTTCACAGCGGAAAGTTTTTCCAAGCTATTGTTTCAAAATAGATACACTAGAATTTTCGACACCATTTATTTTACCTTGCTTGTTCACATCATTAATGATGAAGCAAAAACCTAATTTTTTCAAGAACAACCTAAATCAAAACAAAACAAGCTTAATATAATTTTATTTGAAAACTGGATAGTTTATTCATTTGCGACATAATATCAGATAGGAAGTTTAATATAATTAAATTTTAAATGTCTGGGTCTCGTTTTCAAGGCAAATTTTTTTTATTTTACAATTTTTTTATTTTTTTTCTTTAAATTACTTTTTTATTTTGTTATATTTATTTTATTTTATTAATTTTAAAAGAGGCTTGAAAAACTGAAAAGCTACTAAAATAATATTTCGTACATATCCTACAGAAAAATGTTATGGAAATAAATTATACAGGACTAAATTTTTCGTAAATGTAAAAAAATATAATTTTCTAGTCTTAACAGATCCAGAGTTATGGCTCTGTAAAGAACCATAATTTTTTTTAATTCTTCGCAAATTAAAAAAAAAATTCTAATGTTTATAGATCAAGAGTTATGACTTTTTAAAAGATATACATTTTTTTATATTTTGAGCTACTTATAGCAAACAAGTTTTTTCTGAAACGCTCATTTCGTATATATCCTGCAGAAAAATGTTAATAAAATAAATTATAGAGGACTAAATTCTTTGCAAATCTAAAAAAATACTAGTGTTACAGATCAAGAGTTATGACTGTTTAAATAAACATATTTTTTTTAATTTTGAGCTATTAAGAGCCACACAATTTTTTTTGCTAACTGCTCATTTGGTACATATCCTACTAAAAATTTTAAGATATTAAGTTATAGAGGACTAAATTTTTCGTAAATCTAAAAAAAAAATATTCTGGTGTTTAAATATCAAAAGTTATTACTTTAAAAAAAAAAACATATTTTTTTTATATTTTGAGCTATTTAGAGCCGTAAAATTTTTTTTCGAACTGCTCATTTCGTATATATCCTGCAGAAAAATGGTAAGAAAATAAATTATAGAGGACTAAATTCTTCGAAAATAAAAAAAAATCTAGTGTTTATTGATCAAGAGTTACGTCTCTTTAAAAAAACAGATTTTGTTTTTAATTTTGAGCTATTTAGAGCCATACAATTTTTTACGAACTGCTCATTTGGTACATATCCGACAGAAAAATGTTGAGAAAATAAATTATAGAGGACTAAATTCTTCTTGAATCTAAAAAAAATATTTTAGTGTTTATAGATCAAGAGATATGACTGTTTAAAATTTTTTTTTAATTTTGAGCTATTTAGAGCTATACAATTTTTTCCGAACTGCTCATTTGGTACATATCCGACAGAAAAATTTTAAGATATTAAATTATAGAGGACTAAGTTTTTCGTAAATTTAAAAAAAAATTCTATTGTTTATAGGTCAAGAGTTATGACTCTTTAAAAAAAAGTTTTTTCTTAACTTTGAGCTATTTAGAGCCATACATTTTTTTCCGAACTGCTCATTTGGTACATATCCTACTGAAAAATGTTAAGATATTAAATTATAGAGGATTAAGTTTTTCGTAAATCTGAAAAAAATATTCTAGTGTTTTTAGATCAAGAGTTATGTCCCTTTAAAAAAAAAAAATTTTCTAACTTTGAGCTATTTAGAGCCATACATTTTTTTCCGAACTATTTATTTCGTACATATCATACAAAAAATGTCAATAAAAAAAATTATAAAGGACTAAATGTTTCGTAAATTTAAAAATATTGAATCTTCTAGTCTTCATAGATCAAGAGTTATGACTCTTTAAAGAAACATAATTTTTTTTTTTAATTTTGAGCTATTAGAGCCATACAATTTTTTTCCGAACTGCTCATTTGGTACATATCTTACTGAAAAATGTTAAGAAAATAAATTATAGAGGGCTAAATTCTTCGTAAATCTAAAAAAAATATATTCTACTGTTAATAGATCAAGAGTAATGTCTCTTTAAAAAAACATAATTTTTTTAACTTTTAGCTATTTAGAGCCATACATTTTTTTCCGAACTACTCATTTCTTACATATCCTACAAAAAAATGTTAATAAAATAAATTATAAAGGACTAAATTTTTCGTAAATTTAAAAAAATAGAATCTTCTAGCCTCATAAGATCAAGTGTTATGACTCTTGAAAAAAACAATTTTTTTTTCATTTCAAAAACCAAATATAGAGAACTAAATTCTGTGTAAAATAAAAGAATAAAATGTCTGTTGGTCTTTTCGTGGCATACATGCATTTTTGATTTCTTACAAGTTCACATTTTTCTCCTTTTTTGTTAAAAAAAAAACAAATTGTTAAATAATTGTTTTCACGATATGCTTCACTCTACCAATTTTGTGCATTATGGTGGTCCAAAAACCATTTTCGAAAAACAGGGCAAAACACTTCCCCAAAAGTTTCCATTTCTGGAAAAAGAAAATCCGCAATTTTTTTTTAACATTCGAACATTAACAGGTGACACCAGGGTTTTATCGGAACATGCCAAACTTTTTTAGGTTTAAAGAGGACTGTCTGTGAAATAATACTTTGTTAAGTAACTTTTATTTCCAATCCACACTCATCCTCTCCGCAGCGCCACAAATAAGTCTTAAAGAAAAAAATTTCATTTTTATGTATTATCGTTACTTTTAATAATTCTTGTCGTCTTATTGATACAAATAATTAATAATGGACAAATTTAATGTTTTTTATGACTTTTTTTCATTTCATTTTTTTTGTTACCGAAAAATAACTGTTTGAGAAAATAAAAATTGTTTAAACAAATGGAAACTTGTTGAACTTTAGAAGAAAGATGTCAAAATTATGTAATTGTTTAACAAAAAGTAGCATAGGATACCAATTTGAAAAAAGTGGTCACCTCTGGCTCAATTTTTAGAAAATTTGAAAATAAACAATAAGTAATTGTTCAAATAGTGACATAATGTTTTAGAAAAATGTAATATTCCAAAAGATGATAAAGTATTGCATTTTGATCTGAAAGTACGATTATTTTTTATACTTGTCAAGAATAAATTATTGTTTAAATGATTTGAGTTTGTTTAAACAAATAAAAATTGTTTTAAAAGTCATAGTAAAAATTCAAATCGTACATTAGTAATCATTTGTACGAAAAAGGCGGCGAAGTTCAATTTTTCAAACATTCAAAATTTCCCCGTATGTATTAAATGAGATTTTGAAGTGTCCGGTGCTACGTCTTAATATTTGAATTTAGAAAAAAAATCACGGAATTTTTTTTTAGAAATAAAAACTTTTGGGTGGATGTCTTGCCCTCTAAAATGAAAAAAAATTGCAATGTATTTTTGGACCACCCTAGTGTGCATATTTCATGTATTTACTTTGTCAAAATCACTTCCAGAGTATCTGTTGTCGAAACTAAATGAAAAAATAACGAAAAAATTTTAAAAAAATTAAAAATTAAAAAATTAAAAAAAATTTTAATTAATAGGTTAGTTTCATAACGTTGCATTATTTTCAATCAATTATTCAATTATTTTATTATTGTTTTTTTATCACATACATTGTTATGTAATAATTTGGTAAAATATGCTTTGTTTTCAACAATTGGTAATAACTTTTTTCACTTCCATGATTCGTTTCTTAATTTTTGGCACTCTTAAAATAAAATAATAAAACGTCATAAAACTAATTCCTTTATTAAAATTTGTTATTAATAATAAAAAATCAATTTAAAACGAGTTAACATTTTCATACAATTGATGAAGTAAAGCATAATATTTAAAGAATTGTTGAAGAATTGATTTCTTTAAAAAAAAAAGAGAAAAGTGAACTTGTCTTCCGAATGGAAAAGGCCAAAGTACAATGATGGTTATTCTTATTTTTTTGATTTATTCTTTATTATTATTATATTATTTTATTAATATGTAACATATTATATATAATATATATAATTATAATATTTATATTATACAATACTTTTATTATTATTATTGTCACCTATATGAGGGAAAACATTTTAATTTTTTCATTTTAAGTGGAATTTTGTCCTCTATAATTGGTTTTCTTGAATTTTTCCTGCAAAATATGCACGAAACGAGCAGTTTTTCAAAAACTTTTTTGGCTAGAAATAGCTCAAAATAGCAAAAAAAATGTTTTGTTTAAGTTTCATTACTCTTGATCTATAAAGGCTAGAAGATTCAATTTTTTTTAGATTTACGCCTAATGAAAAAATGTTCTTAAGATTCCTCTGACAATTTTAAATGATTTTTTATTTTGAAAAATTAATTTAAACAGAATATTAAAAGAAAAAACTTTTAAACAAAAATAAATTTTCAATCATAAAGAACAGTTGCGCATACTTTAGGAAAACTGTAAGTTATTGTTAAAAATATTTTAAATTTTTGAAAAAATCAATAAATAATTCAAACTTTGGAAATATTTCAAAAAAGGTACAACAAAATGTAGATTTTATACGATTTCGAACAAAAAATTTATAAGTAATTTAAGTATTTTAGGATAATTGAAAAGAATGGAAAAAGTTTACTAAGATTTTTGGGACAGTAAAATGATTTTTTATTTTCACACTGTACATAAAATTAAAAACTTTTTTTAATTAGAAGTTAAGTTATTTTAATTATGAGTTGTAACAGATTCATAATTTTTCAATTCTTATTTACGCATTTTAATTTGTGATGAAATTTTTTTAAATATCCTCTTAAAAATTTCTTTAATATAAAAAACTTTACATGTTCTGAGAGATCTTTAGAAACATTTACATTTTGTTTCAAATTTTTTGAAATCTTTTTATGTTTTTAATTATTTTTTAATGTTTTCAAGACGTTCAAATATCCTTTAAGCTTAATTACATTTATTTTCAAGCGATAATAATTGTTCAAATGTCATTTATTTGGTAAAATTTTGTTTTAAACATTCTGTTAAAATTAATGTTTGATATAAAAAATCAGTTCATTAAATAATTGTTCAAAATTAATTTCTCAAGAATCTTAGAACATTTTTTAATTATAATGACTCCTTTTAAAAGCCTGAAAAAGCTTGAAAACTTTCATTCAAAATTTTAACAAAATCTATCAATTGTTTTAAATATTTTTAAATCCTTTTAAAATCTATAAGAATCCCCTTAACTTACTCGAATTTTTTTAATAAATAATTTTTAAGCAATAATAAACATAAAAATTAATTTATTTGATATAAGGTCGGCTGTCTAAAATTTTGACGATACAAGACTTGCTGTTTCACAAAATTCGTTTTTAAATTTTTTAATTTTTAATTTTTTGATTATCATGGCTCATTTAAAATAAATAGTCAAACATTGCTAACTATTGCAAAAACTATCCTCTTCTTCATTAGAAATTTTCAAACTGAATGGTTTAAAAATTGAATATTTTTACTGAAACAGCATATTAAAAGGATTTAAAATTCAAGAAGAGCGCCTAATTCTAAATCTACTAATTTTAAATTATTAAAAAATTTCAATTTTTAACATTAAAATACATTAAAATATATTACAATTTTAGATACTCATCCTATCTATAAAACTACATTTTTAAATTTATTTAAATTAAAAAATACCAGTGACCATTTGAATACAATTTTCACAATTATAAAAAATATATAGATTATCAATTTTTATTTGAAAATTGGAACGATACAGTTTTAAAAGATTTAAAAATAGAACCAATAAGATTGTTCAAAATTAAATAATTTTTTAATATCATCAAACAAGAGTTTAAAAAATTTGTATTGAATATCTTATAGTTTTATTTTTTTATGATTTTAAGTAAAAAAATAAATATAAATAATGTTTCTTCGTTCGCATCATTTCATTCGCAGTAAAAGAAAATAATATGTTCAATGCATAATATATGAATTTTTTTTGATGAATTTGAAAGTTTCAAAATTTTAGAAGAGACTGTAATAAATAAAACGTGAGTAATAGTTTTTAAATTAATATCTTTGACACTTTACTCAAAATTTTTGTTTCAATTTTTTGTTGCCAAAATGTTTTTAACTTTTTCATTACGTCACACAATTGGCATATAGGAAAAAATTGACCTAAATATAAATTATTGGCATAAAAACTTTAAGATTTTTGACTCCTAATATTAATTCCAGTAAAAATTTTTAGATGGCTAAAATCTATTGCAATTAAAACTTTTTAATTTTAAGTAGTGGAGTCCCTGACCTTCTGAGTTTATTGTATAAAAAAAAATTATTTCAAGCATTATACAAGTTTTCTGGAATTCTTATTTTCAAATCTCTCAATATTATTTGAAATTTTTTTTTATTGAATGCTTTTATTTAATTTTAATCTTATAAAAATGTTTTTTGTGTCGAAAATATTGCATTGTAACCAATTCGATTAGAAAATTTTGTTATAAGAAAATGAACAATTTTTTAATAGTTAACAATGTCAAATGGTAATCGTCAAAACTTCAGAGAGCTAAACTTAAACTCTGAAATTAGCAATATCAAATATAATTATTTTATTTTCGAAAAGCTTTTCTTTGTCAATGAAATTGTTTAATTTTGATGTATATAATAGTTCAAAAATTATCGATTAAGAAAAAATTCTCGTAAATTGAGGAGATATTTACAAATTTTCTGAAAATTCCAGCATACTAAAAAACTTAAAAAGATTTCAAACGACTCAAAACAAAATATATAATTAAGAAAACTGCGAATTACAATTCTTAAGCTTTTTAAGAATTTTGAAAAGTTCTAAGATAATACAAAAAAGTTCTTAAGATTCCTGTGACAATTTTAAATAATTTTTTATTTTGAAAAATTAGTTTTAGCGGAATATTAAAAAAAAACTTTTGCACGAAACAAACATTTTACAGAATAAAGAACAATTGCAGGAACTTTAGAAGAAACTTTAGAAGAAAATTAAGTTAGTTTAACAGATATTTGGAAATTTAAAAAAAATGAATAAGTAATTGAAACTATGAAAATATTTCAAAAAATGTAAAACACAATGTAGATTTTATAAGATTTTGAACAAAGAACTTGAAAGTTTTTTAACACTTTCAGGAAAATTCAAAACAATTGAAAAAAATTGACTACGATTTTTGGGAACGTGAAATGATTTTTATTTTGAAAAATTAGTTGTAAGGAAAAAAAATATCAAAATATTTTTAGAACTATAAAAATATATCTGATAAATTTTATAGCAAATTTTGTAAATTTTGCATAAATTAATTAAAGTTTTTAGATAAAATTCAAATTTTTTTAAAGGAACTTTAGAAGTTTTGGAAAAATGTCAAAAATAAATAATTTTAAATTTGTCAAGATTCCAAAAAGTGTAAAAAAATGTATATTTTGGAATACTTAGATACTATTTAGGTTTTAAACATATACAAGATTTTTAATTGTTAAGATTCCAAAAAGTTCAAAATAAAATAAATATTTTTGATGATATTGAAATAAAATTATTAAAATATTTAAGAATTTTAAAAGGTTTAAAAAAGTACAAAAATTTTCTAATTGTTCTTGGGAAAATTCAAAGTAATTTTTTGTTTGAAAAAATATTCAGAGAATATTTGAAAATATTTCAAACCAACTTTTAGTATATAAATAAAAGTTGCAAATTTATTAATTTGTTACTAATCAAAATTAAAAGAATGTAAGTTCTAATTGAAAAAGTTCTTAATTTGAAAAATATTACTAATCTTTTGATTTCTATTGTTCATAACTTAAATTTCCGTAACAGGATATAATTATTAAAATTTATCAGTTGGTTGATTATGCTTTTAAACTAAGAAGTTTTTTAACTTTCAAATTTAAAAGTTTAAAATTCAAAAGAGTTCCATTCAAATTTTTTGAATTTAAAGCTCAATTTTGAATCTGAATTTCAGTGATCGTGAAAAATTGTTGTGTTAATATAGTTAATCCAAAAAAGTCATTTTTTCTCATTTAAAAATTAATTCCTTTCTTCAGCATGAATTTTTTCATTATTTTCAATGATATATTCCTACTTACTACCTAAAATAGTACACAAATTTTTGCAGCTACATAATAAGTTTTAAACATTAAGGAATTTTCTAATCCCCAAAACATCCAAGCACCAGTAAATGTTTTTTTAACTTAAAAAAATTCCAGTGAGTTTATTTTATTGTAGGCTTTTAATATTGTTAACTAAAAGATTGAATAGTTCCATTTTCTGAAAATAATTTTGGTCAAAAGAAAATAGTTGTGTAATTTTCAGTTAATAGTCAAACACTTTTAAATTCAAAAATCGTAATTGTAAAGTTTCCAATTTAAATGCAATAAAAAATTGGGAATATTCAAAACGAAACATTCAAAATTCTTCACAAAAGATAGAAAGTTTTGAGCCTACATATTTTTAATGAGACATATTTAAAATTATAAGGTTTGATTTCAAATCTACAAAATACAAAAAGAACGTTTCAAATGCGTTACGAGATATCATAATTAAAAATGTCGAACAAGCCCCTTTCCAAATTAAACTATGAATTTTTTTTTTAAATTGCCTTAATTTAACCATGCGAGAAGAACATTTAATTATTTTAAATCTCCTATCAACTTAATATTATTTATAAATAAATAAATCATACAATGAAAATTGAAATCATATTAATCGTGTTTCAAATTTTGATTTTTACTTTTTCAAAAGTTATAATAATGACAATCTCGCAATAGCCAAACATTGAATTACTAAAATAATTTCTAGAATTTTTACCAAACAATTTTAAATTTAAAAATCGAAATCTTTTGTTAAAAATTAGAAGTTTTATATTTAGAGCAATGAAAATTTGGCAGATTCAAAATAAATCATTAAAATTTGTTCACAAAAAATAGGAACTTTTGAGGCTACATATGTAGTTTAATTTGGAAACGGGCTTGTACATTTACAAGTCCACTTCTAAATTAAACAGTGAAAAAAAAATTTTCCTTAAAAAACCATGCGAGAACTAAATATTAAAAATGTAATTATTTTCAATTTCTTATTAGCTAGATAATATTTGGAAGTGAAAAAACTATAAAATTTAAAATTAAAATCATAGTGATCATGCTTCATATTTTCATATTCATAATTGACCATACAATGTGTCTCGCAGGCTGTAGCGAATCAATATAAATATTTTTACTAATTATAGAATAACAATATTGCAATAGCCAATTAATCAATTGCTAAATTATTTATTAAAATTTTCACTATTTTAGATTTAGAGAGTACGAAGTAGAAATTCCCCAAGTGAGCCTATGATTTTTGACGTTGAAAGAAAAATTGAAACATAGTATTGGGAAAGAATCTACTGATAATTATAAAGTCATCTGATAAAAATCTGCGAGAAAAATTTATTTGTTTATTTATAATTGTGCGATTGAACATTTCTGCATCGTTGGATTAAAAATTATTATTTTTTAAACTATTCATGAAAAATAATACAAATTTTAGAAGACAGTGTGCAAAAAATTCAATTGTCAATAACCTTATCAAAATTGTGCTCTTTGCTATTGTTGCATCCCGTTTCGTTGGTGAATCGTCGCAAGAAATATACTTTTAAAATTATTTTTGTATTAATTCAGCAACGAATAAAAGAAATTAAATTGATATAAGGAGTTGTAATTGGTTCCAAAGCGTTTCTTTAATATCGCATGAAATTAAAATTAAGAATTATTAAATCATTAGTTTTTTACACTTTTTGTTTTTGAATTTCCATATTTAGAAAAAAAACAATGAAGAATTAATCAACTTATTTGAATTAAATTAGTCGAAATAAATAGAGTGTCGCCAAAGACTTAATGAAAATAATTCCACTGTGTAGTCAAATAAAATTACCTGCAAGTGAAAAGCAACTCATTTCACAAAAAGTTCAATTTTTAATGGCCTTATCAAAATTGTGCTATTTTCTATTGTTGAAAAAAATTTCTTTGGTGAATCGTCATGAGTAATATAAATTTTTCCTACGAGGAAACGAGCATTTGCTATATTTTCTCAAATAAATTGTTATTTAAAAAAATCTATATTATTTATGTTTGATGAAGTTCAAAGTGTACAAATGCCTTTAAAGACAATTGTGAATCGCTTTTAGTCAGAAAAATCAATGAAGTAATGAGAAAAACTTATTTTTTAAGAATTTGTTTATAAAAATGGTTATAAAGGTAGCAGGTGTTAAATTTGAAATGATTAAGATAAATATCATTAGAATTATTTCTTTTCTATAACTGCAGATGCAATAATTCCAGCTGATAGTGAGTTTCTTTCTGCAGGATGATAAGAATTTTATTTTCAATTTATTTTTATTTTATTAATTTTTAACCACATGCTAAAATTTTTAATAATTTTTTATACATAGTTTACAAAAGAGTAATTTTTTAATCAGACAATTCAGAAATATTCGATCGCATATTGTCAATAAGCAAATGCAATTTTCTCAAAAGATTGTATAACGAAGCTTAGCACTAAAGATTGGATTATTTTCCAATACTTCCTTTTATTTTTCCTTTCAATGTCAACAATCATAAGCTCATTTAGTAAATTTCTAATCAAATTAATTTAACTATTACTAAACATAATAATAATAATAATAATAATATTTTTTATTTTAACCCCACAAAGGGTACAGGAAGTGAGCACAATTATTACAATAATGACAAGAAAAAAAATTTTGAGTAAGTGCACAATTTCGTCTTGATATTTTTATTGTCCCTATCATAGACAAGATGTTCGATATTCAATGTAATCATTTTACTTCAATAGGTACGATATGGAAATGCAGATGTATTTTTATAAACAGGACTACAAATCATTTGAGAAAGCACAATATGAAAAAGGTGGTCTTGCAGTAATTGTAAACTGGCTCAAGGTAAGAAATGCAAACTAATTAGTTGCAACACTTTCTTTCAATAATTTTTTATTTGTTATTTTTTTTACAAACCTACAAAAATGTTGCATTGCAAAAAATGAAAAATTAAAAAAGGGCGGTGATTGTGTCACCTCTTCACTTTCATTTCCCTTTCCAGTTTGACGAATTTCGCGAAAATTCTAAAAAAGAGGAAGCAGAACTTTCGCTATCGCAGCACTTAGATCTTGGTTACAAAATCTCGGCCAAGCATTGTAAGACAGATTCGCGGTAAAATGTTCTTACTACGCGCTCGGTCTTGGTATTTCGCCTACATTTTTTCACAGACCTTTAAAAATTAAAGGTCAAAGCATTGACAGCTGTAATTAGGTGATTGCGAATCCTCTTTAGTTAAAGCTCATTCAGCTTAATCAAACAGATTTGCATTACGTTTCTCGTGCTTCGCACTCGACATTGTACCAAATGTAAACATTATGTTTCACACCATTATATTAAATGTATCTTATATTTGTTTTTGCACCTCGGGCTACTCTTGCTTATTTAAGTATTGCCAAATTATGATGAAAAAATTTTGTTTTTCCTGATTACTTTAACACTTGCTCTTTATTTTGCACTGATTTTTGTTCTCAGCTACACTAAAAAATCTATCAACCAAGACTACCGCAGCCTTAGAAAAATACGATCCTTCATCCTCCACCAATTGCTTCAAAGATTTTTTTCATAGCATCTTACTTCACAATGCACCCAAAATTGTCTGTAAATCTTCTCGTTGTCTGCACACAAAACTATTAAATGTTTGTATGTAATACCCCTTCTATTGTTGTAGCTGAAACCTGTTCCACATGTTTCAAGTCTTCATACTCATTCAGAAAGTGATGATACTATTCTCGTAAATTTGGATCTCGATCTAATTTCCTCTTAAGAGCTGAGAATCTCCTTCGAGACGCATCATAAGATATTAGAAGAAGTGTTGTCCACAGGCTCTTCTGGCGATAAAATTTTCTTAGGATCAAGTTCCTCAATTTTGAAAAATTTCTCTATCTGCATACTGAAAGGATATCTCACTAAGTGACACCTAATTTTATGTTGCTTATTGTGGAAAGTATTACATTTTTCTGTGACAATCCAACCTAGTATCGTATTGTCTCAGCCAGTTCGTGGCGTAGCCAGAGGAATTAGGGCTTCAACTTTGTCAGCTTTCTCAAACCCAGGATCGGCAAGCATAACATCTTAAGGAATTTGTAATGATTATTTATGTGAATATCGGGAATGACATCTATAATTTGAGAAAGAACCAGAAAGGTCAGTTTTGCTGAGTAAGTGGACTTAATCGATTTGTAAAAAGCGAGTGCCCATTCTGAACTTTCGGTTGCCGTTTTAATTAGAACTTGGAACAACGCATTTAATCTCTTTGTCTTGAGCTTTAAACGCATTGCTAAATCCTTTGTTATAATGTTTCGTTGAGAACTATTGTCCAAGAGAATCCTACATGCAAGTCTATGTCCATTACTATCAATCATGTCCACCATATCCGTAGATAAGAATACCTTAGACGCATCAAAAATATAAATGTTCTTAACATGATTCAAGTCATCCTTTTGATTATTTTCTTTGAACTTCGAATCTGACCATAAAACTGAGTGTTAGTGTATGGTGATACCTCTTGCAAGTATTGTACTTTTCTGATTTACACTTACTAAGCCAATGATTTTGCTTTATGCAGTTGAAAGAAAGGCTTTTCTTTTTATCTATTTCAAATTTCTCGCTCAATGTCATCATTCAGAATTCTGGACACCATTGAATACAAACTTTATTTTTTCAAAAATAACACACTATATTTGACTGTGTATTAAGAAAGGCTTTTTGCTGAATGACCTTTCAATAAGTTTAACTGAGATTTGTTGCTCTGTTTTAAATTTCGCGAAATTATTTTAGATTTGTTACTGGATTCGGGGTTTAGAGTTCCTAAAATTTGGCAACGCTCACTTAAAAATCTGGGTAATTGATCGAATTTTGGCATCCCTGTACCTATTACGGATTTATTCCACTCTTTTCGCCATTTTTTATCTAATTTTCTGACAATTAAACAATTAAAAACTATCGAGTAAATTTTTCAAACTAATAGAAGATTCTTTACTAAAAATTTTAAGATCAAAAAGAGCCTGCATATGATTATGAATAATAATGATAAAAATAATAATTCCCCTTTATATAAGATCGTAAATAGTGTAACTTTTGAACCTTTGGATTTGATTCCTTATTATGAATCAATGCCGTAAATGTGTCTCGAAAGCCTTGCCAATATTCAAAACCATCTGAAAGTTGGGACAGGTCAAGTTTAGGTTAAGAGAAATGCGTTGGTGGATTAGGTGAACCACTTCTAGATGTTGAGACACGTGACCTTGCAAGTTCACGAAAAGTGTCGTTCCGACTCACGGCAAGCGACATGTTCATCTTTAAATTGAGCTATACGCGACGAATGTGGAAATCGGTCTCCTGTGAATTCGGATCCAAAACAGAACCTTGAGGCGATCTTTGATTAATAATTTTAATTGCTATTGCGGAGTAACTAAAATAATTGTCCTCAAATTCGGACTTTTCTTCCTCAAGATCTTTTTCCGGCGAGGATAATTCTATATTTGCTTATACCTTATCAAACTCTGTCCAAGTTTCTTCTAAATTTTTTTAACGAAATTTAATTTCTTTTGTATCGATTGTTTCAGCAAACTCTAGTTCCTTAGTAATTTCGAATTTCCGAGTTGTAATAATTTATGGAAAGAGCAATAATCATAACAGTATCGGAATCAATAAGCTTACTGAAAGACGCTGATTTACCAACCTTCGATGATTTGTTGATTATCGATGACCTTCTCGAGGATTCTCTGCTTGGCTATATAGGCGAAAATCCTCTTCTTCAAGTTCCGATAATTTATAAATTCTCAACCAGCAGCAAAATTGATAGATTTCCGTTGCAGTTTAAACAACCTCATACATTATGATTCTTTATTATTGAGTATGTATCAGGAAACGACTCTCTGCTTGCCTGCCTATGTTGATTATCAAATGGAAGTCGATTGTAATTAGACGGGAAATTGGATTCATGTCTACCATTTGTCCGTTTTCTGAAATAAGTTTCAACCAGCACTTACAAAAAATTTATGTTTTGCAAATCTAATAGTTTCAGCTGTTCAAAAATTCTTGGTTCGGCACTTGTACACTGTTCTCCACTATAAATTTACTTTGGTCACCCTTCAAAACTTCTTCAATTTAGGTTTCTCACAAAAGCTGTTTTAGGATATTCATTTTCTCGGTAAGATTTCGGTGCCGTAGGATCATTTACACACACACACAAGGCCTATATTTTTACAATAATTTTTTCTTTTATACGTGTGATGACGTTTTAACCTTACGCCCAGTTATTGAGAAAATCGGGTATATCAAGAATAAAACACTGATAAGTCTAGATTAAATATAAGTGGCCTGTAACACTTTATTGAAATTACCAAATTTTTTAATTGCAGTAAGTATACCGAACCGAAGCTAATTCTAGTTATCAATTTCCAATGTAGATGGCGCTAAAATTGGCCTATAACTCAATTTTTGCATTTTTATACAAAATGGCTGTCTAAAGAATTTAACCCTTAGTTTAGGACAGTGAAAGAATATATACTAAAGGCCAATCCAATCATTCAATTATTTCGAAAGTTATCATGCAAAGAAACTAAATATCTACAGACTCACAGACAAACAGACATATAGACAGTAAGATACATTCGTAAAAACCTGTTTTGCGGGTACAGGAGCTCTCAAAATAAGGATTATTGTCAAAAACTGGGAGGGAGGGGGGTTAAATTTTGCACAAATGAACCTTTCCGGATCAAAAGGCAATACGCGTGGAATCAGCCTGAGAAGTATTGTCCTGAAAGTCAATTTTAAAAATCGTACGAATTTCAATTTTAAGAACTGATTCTTGTAAAGAATTTTAAAGCGCATCTTTTCTCGTTGTTAAAGATTTGTAAGTTTTATAGTTTTTGAATAAATTGTTAAAAAATAGATTTAAAAAAAAAATTAAATCTTTTTTCCCCTAAACTCGTCCTAACTTAGCAAATTTTCGAAACTTGTTCATTCTGTTCACAGTAAATTACGTGTTAAAGTCTTTTTGAACTATTCGAAAAAGAAAAACGTGAATATTTTTATAAACAAGTAAGTTGTTAATTTTTCTTTAAGACTTTGTAGAAATCATGAATTTCAATCTTCAAACGGTTCGTTTATCGAGCGAATTTCAAGCAACGGAAAACTTCCAGTAACAAACTTGTTGATTAAGGTACAAAGAAGTTTTCTGAAAAGGTTTAGATCAATCGCATTATTGGTTGAAAAATTATGAATGTTTTAAATTACAAGCAGAAGTCTGGACGCTGCCCTATTTTAAGCCCTACATTTGATGTACTTTTTCTTGTTGAAGATTTGAAAATTTTTGATAGCATTTTTCTCTACAGTAGAATATAATAGGTTTGAAAGATCTCTCTGGGATTATAATATCTTTAACACCGGCTTTCTTAGTTTTAGACTATGTTTTTTTTATTTTTTTCCCTGAAATAATAACAAATGATGCTACAAACTTTTTCATCAAAGCAGTAAAATAATAATTTTAGGCTACCTATAAATTATTTGATAAAATCTATTTAGGAAATCAAGAAAGAAATAGTCCTAAAATATTACATTTATGATAATAAATTATTTTAAAAAAATTTAATAACAGTTATTAATGGTATCTGGTTTCTGGAACATTTTTTTCTATTCTCAAGCCAAAACTCTTCATGCCTATCTCTTTTTCTATCTCGATTCATTTTGAAATTCTTTCTTAAATTACTAGGGTATTAACTAAAATAAATCTGTCTAAAAAATAATACATTTGCAGGTATTCTAATAAGAAATCGATTCAGTCTTTGCTTTATTCATAGTATATTTTAGAAGAAAACTTCACGTCCGCTGCAGCGTCAAGATTTCCGTTTGTAATTTAAGACATTTATAATTTTTTAAACATCAAATTGATTGATCTGAAAAATTACAGAAAACTTCTTTAAACCTCAATAAACAACTTTGTCACTGAAAGTTTTTCGTTGCTCGAAATATTGTCGATAAACGAAGCGCTTGAATTTTAAAATTTATAATTTTTACAAAGCCTCACAAAAAAATTAACAACTTTTTTGTTTATTAAAATATTTACATTCTTCTTCTTCAGCTAGTTTCTAAAGACTTGAAAATGTAATTAAGTATTAATTATATTGAAAAATTCTGAAAATTGAGTGAATTAGCGCGAGTTGAAGTGAAAAAAGATTGAATTTTTTGTTTTCGAAAAATCTAGTTTTTATCAATTGCTTTAAAAACTGTAAAACCTACAAATATTTGCTAAAGGAAGAAAGACATACGTTAAAATTCTCTACAAGTACCAGTATTCAACGTCACGAGGCGAACTAACATTAATTTATGACATAAAACTTCTCAAATCATTACCAAATTTTTTAAATCGATCTATTCAATTTTTTTAGAGGGAGAGAGACAGTTTGTAAATTTTGTCGTTTGTCCAAAAACTAAATTTTTTTATTTTTGATGCTGTTCTTACAAATTAAACAAAAACTGCTCGCTCTATCAAAGAGTGAATCATAGAAAATTTGTAATTTTTTTTTAAAGCACAATTTCTGTTGATTCGCCTTCTTTCGTATCTTGTACAGTTTGACGTCAAAATGGGATTTTTTATTTTTCATTTTTTTTTATACGATAAAAATTTGAATCTTTAACAAAAAAATTTGTTATGTCAGTTTAATAGGGTCCTTAAAATCAACGCGTATCTCATTTTGACGTTTTTGACATCGTGCATTGTTTGGGTTCAAATACTGATTTTTGTTTTTTTTTTTTAAATTTTTGTAAATGCTGTAACTTGTGTACTTTGATTTTCATCGAAAAACGCAGTATGCATACATTAATGTTCTTTTTTTGGCGCCATACGAGTATTGGTTCACAGAATTTTTAAATCTTGAAAAAAATAGTTTTGAGCATTTTGAAAATATCGATTTTCCAGAAAGTTATTTCTTTAATTTTTAATGTATGTTGATAAAAAAAAGTTTATTACCAATTTGTAGGTCTTTTTTAATGCCACAATTTTTTTTATTCGTCTGTTCTCGTACCTTGAATCATTAAAAAAAACTAGATTATTTTATTGTCAATGTTATTTTTTACGATAAAAAAAAACCTACACATTTTATTGAAAAATGACTTATAAAAAATGTGTAGCTCTTTATTGAATGAACACATTTGGTACACACAGTTTTTTCGTATCTTTCATCATTTGTCTAAAAATTGTATTTTTCTTTTTTTTAAGCTGTTTTTTACAAATCAAACAAAAATTACGCATCCTATCAAAAAGTTCATAAAAATAAAGCAGAACTTTTTTGGTTGCACAATTCTTGTCTATACATATTTTGTTTTATTTTGCATAGTTTTATTGCAAAATGGCATTTTTGATTGCTCATTTTTTTTGTGCAATCAAAATTTTCATTTCCAATTTTTTCAATTTTGAAAATGCTTTTGATTGATCTAATTATTACATGATACTATTTAACTCAGCTTCAAATATAAAATAGGAATTTCTCAACAATAATTAATAATTCGTATAAAAAATTTATCTGAAGGTTGAACATTACCTATTTCAAGAAGTGTTCAAAACAGAGCATAATCTAAGCAAATTTCAGAACTGCACGGCCCAGCACGGAAGCAGAGCCATGTCAAAGACATATAAAATCATTTTGTTGAATCTCGTAGTATGCAATGTGATACAACGTTTAATTTAATGTGATTGAATGACTTTTTTTATTTTAAATAATTATTTTAAACTAATGTTGATCAGAAAATAAATCCCCTGTCATTTTCCGATTAAAAAAAATGTCTGACATAACAAATATCTTGCCAATAAATAAAATCAGAAGCAATAGCACTGGGTAAACAACGCAAGAGAGGCATAGCATGCAAAAGACGCAGGATGCGCGGTGCTACGGAAAACGTTCACTGCGCATTTACAGTTTTTACGTGACATTCGTCTGAATTCTATTAGCCCGCGGTTCTAATTCTTCGATTTATATTTTTATAAATATTTCTAAATTTAATATAATTTACTAACCCATTGCTAAATAGAAATGCCTATTATTTATGAGAAAGGATCGCTTGGTTTTTGAAACACTTTTTAATGAAAATTAAAAGACTTTTTTCAGGGATTCTGTTTTTACGAATGGATTGACTTTAGATTTTTTTCAAATTAAGAACTAAATTTTTCATAAAATAATAAGGGGTATATTTCTGATCGTTTTTGGCTTATTTAATTTTTGTTAATGCAAACTGCATAAAAAATGTAAATTTTTAAAAGTCATTTTTTATTTTCGAAATAAAATTTTTCTCATACCTCCTGGCTCTTGCATTTAATAGATTGAGGTGTAAAAAAAAATAAAAGGGTTACCTTTTAATTTTTGTTTTTATAAACAAACTGTATTAATGGATAATCGACATTAGCTGAAATTTGTCTGCAAATTATATTCTTTCCTTGAAATTGTTTACATTCTTCCTTAAGATTATAGGTGGCAATTAATATTTTAAATTAAATGTTAGTAATTAATTCTATAAACAAATTATATACCAAAATTTTCATCGCAAAAATGTATAGTAAAAAAGAAATCGTTTTTTCTTCTGACCTTGGTGAAATTATATTCCTAATAATGTTTTCTAAGAAAACTTTTTAAAACATTTGCATTCATTTATTTAATCAACAAATTATACCAAAAATACACATTTTATGCATTTTTAAGCGTAAAGAGATCGTTGTTTATGCATTGTTTTTCAAAGGAATTATTAAATTAATTATTTGTTGAAACGAAATCCATTACATTTTTAAAAAATAATGTAAGCGTATGTAAGTTTAGGTCTACTATACATTTGTTTACATAATTTTTTCATGAAATAAACAAATAGTAAGACAGAAAAAAATTTCATTTAGACAATTTATTCTCAATTTAGTTTTTAAAAAAATAAGACAAAGAAATGAATTTTTTCTCTAAAAATACATGCAATTCACATTTGTTTATACATTTTTTTCAAAATAAGCGATTAGCAATGCTTAGCAACATTTTTCTATGTAACCTCATCAGCTACATAGATTTAACAAAATCAGAAGAAAACAATTTCTTTTCGCTTAAAAACGCCTTTTAGGTGAATTTTTTTTGGTTAGTTCGTTTATAAAATAAACAAATATCATAAAAAATAAAAAGAAAAATATATAAATCGGAACAAAGATTGATTTCTGTTATTTAAAAACTCCCAAAATGTGTATTTGTTCAAAAAATTATTTTACAAGATAAGCAAATATTAATTCATAGCAAATTCTTTTTAGAAAACTTTATCAAATAATATTTTTTCAAAAAACAGAATTGAAAATTTAACAAAAATATGACGAAAAAAGGAAATTATTTGTTTTTGCTAATAAATTTCTACAATGTGTATTTGTTTAAATAATTTAGTTATAACATAATCAGTATCAATCAGTCTTAAACCTTAATTGCTACGTATCATCCCAAAAATTAAAGCAATCAATTTTAGACATACAATGTATTTTTGAGACGAAGAAGCCCAAATGTCGATTATTTGTTAACAAAATTGGTTAATAATAATTCACTTGAAAATTTAAAATTTGTTTCTTTCTTATGCCTCTGTGCATTTAATTTAAATAACGAAAAGTATAAGAAATGTTTCTTCAGAAGATAAAAAGGTAAATTCGAAAAGTCCTTTTCAATAACAAAAAATTAAATAAAAAAAAATGTTAATAATATATAATTCCGTTCTAAATGTTAGAATTCTAATTAAAATTTTTTTTACTACAAAATGTTTTATGAATGGAATATAACAATTTTCTGTTTTTAATTTACTTTTATTTGAGCTGCCATAACCTGATTTACGTAAACAAATTCACTTATTTAAACTAAAAAAGTTTTTAAAAGTTATTACAGTACGAGTCCGATAACTTTTCAACTTCGGGGATGTAGGGGCGGAAAATTGCAGGAATCGCAGACTTATAGGATTCCCCTTCTATCAGCACGATATTAGGTGCACGCATGCGCAAATCTTGAGTAAAATAGCTCGCATAGTGGGAGAACCACAATTAGTGTGCTTGCCGTACGTGTGATGAGGTTTTACGGGGAGTTTAAATTTATCGGACAAGTTATCGGACTTGGATTGTAAGTTACTAAATCCAAATATTTTAAAACAATTTAAGTTTGATTCAAAATAATTACATTGGTATAAGTATCTTCAAATATTTTAAATCCTTTGAAATCCCCTACAGCTTTTTCAAGTTCTTCAAAATTTCTTGGCATTTTTGAACCCATCATACAATCTTTAAAGTCTGTTGGACATTTACAGAGCTTTTAAAATTCATTTAAATTCTTCTTCTTTAAAATGCTTTACAATACCTTGAAATAAATGTCAAACCTTACAGATCCTGTATCCATTAAGACAAAAAATTAAATTTATATTTTACAACAACAAAAAAACGTATATTATTGAATCTTCCTTTACATTTCAGGCTGGTTTTGAAGTACACGACAAACACTTTGACAATTTGGAAAAAGAATTACATCAGGTACAAGAGATTAAATCATCAGCAACAATAACACAGTTTGCGTTAACTCGTTTTGTAAATAAAAGTTTTCCGGTAGCATATTACCAATATTACGAAGGCTCTTTGACTTATCCATCATGCGCAGAATCTGTGAATTGGTTCATATATCTACCTGTTACTGCGATTACCGACACTCTGGTAAGAATTTAATTTTCTTAACAGTATATTATGCACCAAGGCAGCGAAATGGTCTTTTTACGGCCGAGCGTAGCTGCCGGGTGCACATGATATTTTATGCAATAAGAGTATGTTTTCCGAGTGTGCTCATGATATACACGTTTGAGGTTACTTTAAAACATACAGCGCGCGCAGGTCGAAGCAATGAACGCGCATGCGCGCGCGTTTTTCGTGGACAATAAATTGCAACCTTACAAAGTAAGGACATTTTATTTTAAATATAAGAATCGTAAATTTCAATGGTTTAAGATTATAAGAATATTTTGAAAATGAGACAAGTTCAAAACGTTGAAAATTCTATGTGATCTAAATAAAATTTTGAAAATTCCATCATTCAAAACTAAAAGGAATTAAGACTGTATTATTTCTAATTAAAATCGTTAAAAACAGAAGAATTTTATATTACAATTTTTTAAATTGACAATTTTATTAATTAAAAATGAAATACTTTGAGATTACCATTTTGAAAATTCGCAACAACTTTCTTATAAATGTTATCCTTTTAGTTATAAACATTATTGTTCGGTTAAAAATTTCATAATTTTTTTAAAAGGACATATGTCTTAGTTGCAAATTGTTTACAATTCTTATTTTGGTGTTAGAAAGTAAACTGGTCTCTTCTTTGGTTGAAAATTTAACTATTTTTTAAGTTTTTTTTGTTTGTTTAATTAATTTGTTTTAGAATGAACTACATCTTTTGTGAAAAAATGTAGCTGTTTGGTTGAAAATTCAACTGTTTTTTAACAAAAATGTCTTTTTGATTTTAAAATTCACCAGATTTAGCAGAAATTACATCCTTCTTTTATAAAAATAGAAATGTTCGGTTGAAAACTCAGCAATTTTGTTGAAAATTCATCATTTTTTGCTGAAAACTCTAGTGCTTGAATATAATTTTTGGGTGTTAGAAAAAAAACCAAAACATTTTCTGAATGAAGATTGAACTATTTTTAAAAACTTTTTTTTGTTTTTATTTATTTAAAAATCCATCTGTTTTAATAAAAATGTCATCTGTTTGTTATAAAAATGTAATTGTTTGATTGAAAATTAAACTAATATACTATTTTTTTTTAAATTGAAAAATTTTTTAGAAAGCTTATTTTTTGTTTCAAATTTATATTTTGGTGTTGAAAAATGAACTTAAATCTTCTCTGGGTGAAAGTTCAGCTTAAAAAATTTGTTTTTTTATTACAAATTCATCTGTTTTAGTAAAAATTTGAGTTTTTGAAAATTAAAATGCAACTATTTTCTAGAGAATACTACTAATTTATTAAACATCCATCCTTTTTAGTTGAATAAATTTGTGTTTTTAGATTGAAAATTCCTATTTTTTTTTCGTACCATTTTTTCGTTCCATTTCTTGTGTCAAAAAAGTAGCTTTTCGGTTAAACATTTAAATCTTTTTTTAAAAAATTGTCTTTTTGATTTTAAAATTCACCAGCTTTTGCGTGAATATAATTTTTGGGT
>JAAAKG020185458.1:0-25359 GCA_010014905.2 Druon quercuslanigerum
AAAGAATAAAACTTATGCAAAATCTTAAAAAACTTAATGTACATCCACCGCATAATATTGAATCTTTAATTGCAGAAACGAATATCAAAGCTTGTGAAAATGTACTTATGTTTCTCAAAGAATGTAACATACAGGTGTAATTAAGCTAAGCACGTAAAATATTGTATAATAATTTCTGTGTAACTATGACTTAAAAATGTAAACATATATATAACTAATGTATAGCTGAAATTGATCTCATATGAGATTTGAAAGGCTTAATAAAAAAAAAAAAAATTACGGTCTTGATGGCATGATTAATAGAGCCTGATTAATTAGTTTGAATAAGTACGCACATAATTGGTAATGATTAATCAAATTCAGATTGTGTTAGCCTAATTCAAAAACTACCGAATTTTTTTTACAGTAGTTGGACTACCCCCAGATACACTTCTCACACTTTAGTCTGGACGGTGTGGGTAATAGGACCTGTTTAATTAGATTGAATAAGTACATGAAAGACGACCTACGATGCAACACCGACAAAAAACTATGCTTCTCTCTACCTTTAGTTCTAGAAATTATCGATCAGGAAAACCTAAAATACTTTTTTCGACCTTTAGACATGGCTACAATTTTTTAGGGGGTCCCAAACTACAGAAAATTAAAGGGACCGACAATTGGGAATGATCCCTGATCGTGGTGCCAAACAGTCCTACAGGTCCGTGGAACTCCTGGAGTGTACATGAAACATTACCTTTAGTACAACACCCACGAATAAGTATTAGTTTTCGACATTAAGACATAGACATTATTGTTCAAAGAACCCTAAACTACAAAATATCAATGGAACAGAGAGTTCGGTATGATCCCTAAGCGTGGTGCCAAACAGTCATCAAGGGTCGGTGTAACTGTTCTCATCTACATGAAAAAAGACCAGCGATACAACACCGACAGAAAAGTATTTTTTCGTCGACCTTTAGACATGGATATTATTGTTCGGGGGTCGTAAACTACAAACAAAGCGTCGAATGATTCGGCATGATCCCTGAGCATGGTGCCAAGCAGTCTTCGAGGGTCCGTGGAACTCATCTCGCGTCCATGAAAAGTGACATTTGATCTCTTCTATTTCGAAACTTGGAGTTTTTTGGACCCAGTGTTGAAGGACTTTATTTGATCAGTATATTATAAACTACATTGCACTACAGTTTCACCTAATTTGACCAGGTACACATTTTCCATAGATGTGTGCGGGGTCCTTTGTTGAAATTTAGAAACTGATTTTGGGTGAGTGCCCTACGCGCTAGGTGGATAAAACTTGCTTGAATACTTTTGGCATAATATTCGGCTACGATCATTTCGACTTTTGGATCTAGTGACTTTTCACAGAATTTTTTAAACATAAGAAGTTGATTTAGGTGTGTTCTACATGCTCTAGAGAATTTTAACTTTTTTTGTGCTTTTAGCATAATATACTGCCATTATAGGTCAAAATACTTCGAATGTTCCAAATTTGCGATTCAGAATTGTTCAAGCTTTAAGAGTTTTACACTAGCTTTTAGCTTGAGATGCTGTCATTACCAGCAATAAAATTTTGACTTTTCCATAAAAATGTTTGCTTCTTTTAAAAGCGTTACGAACTTTAGGCTCATGAATAGAAAAATGTGGTTTTTTTACAAAGAAATAAATCAATTAATAAGAGCCCTTACGATTTCCTCAGTTTATGATTTTTTAATTTTACATACTGGCAATGTAGTCTTTGAATTTCTTGACTAAATTTTAAGAAAAAGTGTCACTGTTTTTCTTCAATAATGTTAATTAAAATAGACAATCGTAATGTGTATCTAAGACAAAAATAGCTTAAGGAATTCTGTAAATCCAATCAAGTCAATTTTTCCCAAGTAAATTAAATTCTCATTTTCGCAAGAGAAAGGAACTTGAAGTATGTAGTTCTGTGAGTGAAGTCTGCCAAAGGTGAACTAAAAGGAAATGTAAGATTGACGAACTCGACTTTTTCAGCTTTTAACCTTTTTCAGGCTTCTAAAGAATGGAGAGAGGTAGCAATAACGTTCGACTGAAATCCTGATGAAAGGGAGTTCGAAAGTTTCACCTTTCAAGATTTAACACAAAAAGGTGCAAGCTTCGTTAGCATATCGTAGGAGTGAACCAAGTCACTCACATCTATACATGCCCAGAAAAGACAGCGACGCTTGATTCGTTTTCATGGAAAACGAGTGAAAAAAGAAATAAATGTACTCAAGCTCTGCAAAGTTCCATTTATTCCTCTTGAAGGGGCAAGCATCTATGAGGTAGAGGGCGTGAGTGAAATGAATTTCAGGAGGGGGCTAAGGAAAGGAATAAAGAGAGCATGAAAGAAAAGCTCAACAAAGAAAGGAGTGAAAGGAAAGAAATGAGAAGATGGTTGAAGACTAAGATCGAGACGAGCACAAAAAAAACTATCTAGTTGTATTAGGATGTCGTTTCAAATTTTTTCCGATCGGTTGTTCTGAACGATAAAATTAACAAATTTACAAGATAAAATAGAAAAAGAAAGGAAAGTTATATTAGAATAGTTTACGAATGTTTTGAAGGTTAAGGACATTATTAGTTCCATATTAAAACATTTAATGTCATTATAAAAGATCCTATTTACAAGTTCCAGTCTGCGAAGGATCTGACTTAATATGATAATCATTTGCTTTACGCGGGCTGCCGGGAAAAACTAAAAGAGATGGAAAACCTGGAAACTGAGTAAAAGGAAGAAAACGAAGGAGGAAGGGTGTGACAGGATGATATAGGGCAAAGGATAAAAAAAGGTTTTGTTTCTGGGAGGTGATAAAAATGTTAATTTAAAAATAAGGCGCTAGTTTGAATTAATAGGACAATAAAAAGATCTGGCTCCCCTTTATGTGTTATTCAAGCTGCACTTCATTTTCGCTTTCCTTTCGTTCTCAATCTTCGTCTGCAGCATCGACAATTGAAAAATTGCATAGATGAGGATAATTGAATAGTTATCACGACAAATGCTATTATTATCTATGAGAAAATACAATTGAAATAATTTTTCTGCTTTGATCAATAAATTTTTAACCATCAATAATATTAAAATATGAATCACGAGTATTATGGTTCTAATTTTAAATTGTTTAGAATAAATTAAAGGCATAGTTTTATTTCAACTAAAAATGTACTTTGAACAAATTTATATAGAAGAGGGGTTTGTAATATTGGAAAGGTACCTCAATAATATTCAGTTCTTATTTTTTATGTGCATTTTTCATTGATGAACATTTTAAGTTATTATACGTGAAATAGTTCAGTTTCAAATATTTATCAGGATTGAATAACTAATTTTTAATAATGCGTTCTATTAAATTCCTTCTAGTTTTTTGCACTTAAACAAATTTAAACCGAATATAACTGAATTCATCTAAATTTTTCAAAAAACATCTGGCTTCTTTAAGTTTGCCTAAATTCCCTAAATTCCTTGCAATATTTTGTAATTTTTTGAAATTCTTTACTTATTTAAATCCATGTACTTCTCTGCATTCTTAGGATTTCCTGAATTGCCAGGAATTCAAAGTCATGCGAAGAATTCAGAAAAAATGAACAAATTGCAGGAAATCATACAATTGAGAATCTTTGGTGAATCTGGACAAATAGAAGAAGTTTAGGGATTTAAAAGAATTCAGAATATTTGAGCAATTCAGAAAATTTAGACAATTTTCTAAATTTCTCAAATTCCTTAAATTTTCTGAATTCAGGAAATTTAAGTTATTCATGAAATTCAAAGAATTTAACGATTCCTGGAATTCAGAGGATGCAGCGAATACAAAACATTCCGTACATTTTTTAAATACAGAAAATTCCAAATATCCATTATTATAGAGAGTTAAAAAGGCTTATAGAATTCTGGTAATTCAGAATATTGAATAAATTTAGAATATTCAAAGAAATGAGATAAATCAGGGATTTCAGGATAATCAAGAATTAGAGAGAAGTTCAGGAATGCCCGAGCATTGTCGTAATTCAAGTAAATCAAAAATTTTTTAAGCATTCAAAAAATTCATGATATTAAGAATACAAAATAATTTCAGGAAATTTTGAGATATTCAAGGAATTCACGTAATTCAGAATATTCAAGGCATTGGAACATTGCAGAACTTAAGAAGCATTTAAGGAATTTAATAAATTCGCGATATCAGAGGCATTGTACGAGTTGAGAGAATTCAAAAAATTTAGGAAATTTAGTCAATTCAAGGAATTTCTATAATTATTGGAATCTATACAATTATTGGAATTTCAGGAATTCAGAATACTAAAGTATTTGATAGATGTCAAGAAACTCAGAAAATTCAAGAAATTCAGGTTATTTATGACATTTAAACAATTCAGGGCATTTAAGTTATTTATAGATGTTCACAAATTCAGAGAATTGCAAATATTAAAGGAATTCACAAATTTTCGAAGTACTTCGGAGATTCCAGGAATTCATGGAACTGAAGGAATTGAAGAAGTTTGAAGAATTCTTAGAATTCAGAGAATTAAAAAAATTCACCGAATTCAAGGAATTTCACAATATTCAAGAAATTTCATAATATTCAAGGGATTTTATAATATTCTAGGAATTCAGAGAATTTAAAGAATTTCAGAAATTCAGGATATTCAGGTATTTCAGTGTGGTCAAGGAAAAGATTTTAGGAACTTAGGCAAAGCGGGATAATCTTCAGTGCTATAAATGCAACAGTTAAATTCGGTTATTTTTGGCGAAATGAATTACAATTTTTAATCTTTAATTTTTTAAGTTATTTTTACTACAAGTAATATCACAACTCAAAGAAGAAGGCTTTTTATTTATTTTAAGCATTCTAACTCATCGAAAAATTAAAAACTTATTAACTGATAAAGAAAATTAAAAAATATAGCAAGTAAAATGTAAAATATATTTATTTCAAAAATATTACTTTCTAATCAAAAGTTTGTTATTTTGATGTAAAATTCTTTTGTTTCGACACGTAATTGATCAACGTTATCTTTTCACGTATGTACTTCTGAACTTTAAATATTCAACGTAGTAATTGAAAAAACGTGAATAAAAAATAAAAGGATCTCTGCGAAGCAACTTTAACCTGCGATCGCAATAAGTTAGCCGCGTACGCTTGGATATTATTATGAGTTATTTTAATACATTTGTAAACATTCTTATTTAACTGAATTTCATTTTCATTTAAACCTAAAAATATAAATGTGGAATCATCTGGGAAAACCTAGGGTAACGCCTGAGTCGAAAGCAACGAGGAATTTCAATTTTACCTCAATAGCATTTCAATGATTGAATTTTCGCCGAGTAAGCACGTGCAACTATTGAAAGAAATTCTCTTCACTGGTTTCCATCTAACAATTTTAAAGACATCTCTTTGATTACTGCTACATTAATATATTAGTATTACGTAGAAAGCATTCAAGTCACTTCCATTTCTTATATTTGTACCTCTGAGGTTGCAAAATAAATTTCAAAGGGGAAGAGACAACTTGGAGGAACTCCTTAATTGACAAAGGACAGGACTAATTTAAAGCGACATTTCATCGTCGAAAAGCATAACGCTAAGTATATTTGATTTTGCGACAACATAATTTTGTTTATGTCGAAAAGTATTTTTGATTGATATGTCCTGTAACAAGAAATGGGAAAAACGAAGGTAGACATTTTATTAGTTTGTCTTCTCTTTGGAGAGGATGAATTTCCTCAGTAAGTCTTTACTCAGCAGGACATGCTGCACGATAGAAGAGGACAATGAAGGGGGAAGGGTGACATTTCTATACCAAGGACAGGCGAGTCAAAGGCTGCTTCGTATTCAGTCAACGATCGGCACTATCTATTTATTCCGAAACAAGCCTGTCTCCAAGCTAGGAGCCTACATCTCTCTTTTGTAAAATTGATCGGGCTGACAAAATTGAAGACCTGAAGAAAGGAGGCAAACGTGATCTTTCTTGAACAAAAAAATAATAGAATAATGTACTAGAAAAGAGTGGGAACTCTGACTAATGTAAGCCAAAAAGTGACCAATATTGCCTACTTTTAACACAAAAAGGGGCCTTTAATGTCAATAGAGACTCCTATGTACTTAAAAATTTAGAATCCATTACACACTTAATTTCTGGCTAGCATTCACAAAATTAGATAAAATTCTGCTACTGAATTCGAAGATAGAAACCAAGGTAACAATCACCAGCATACATTTTGATTCACTTGATTGCAGGCTAAAGCAGCCGTTGACACTTAACTGTCTTATTTAAAATTGGATGCTTTGCAATAGGAAATAGAAAACTAGAAGATTACAATTTATAATAATTTACATGCTAATGTTACAGACTTCAATGTCTAAATTTTTCTCGAAATAGGATAAAATATAGCTGCGAATTCCGTATTATGGATGTATTTACTATGGGTATCATATAAATTTGCTCCCTCATAAAGGGAGGCTTTTTTCCAACAAATTATAGTTGAATCATTAAGGAAAACAGATTATTATTTTAAAAATCAATTTTTTGCCAAAAGATAAAATTTTATTAAAGATTTAAGCTTTTAAGCTAACTTATAAAATCATTTCGATCACTTCAGACTTTTAATTCCGAAAAAATGAATTTTCAAAAAAAGTAATTTTGTACTAAAAGATATAAATGATTTTAAAAAAATGAATTTCTAATCAAATATTTTAACTGCCGATCAAAAAAGATTAGTCTGCAATAAAGAAAATTTGTATCTTGAACTAAGTAGTTAAATTTGCAAATCAAGAAATATGATTTTACTGCGAAAAAAACATTAATTTTCTATCTAGAATGACCAATTTTCAACAACAACAAAAAATAACGTTTGATAAAAAAATATAAATTTTCAGCAGCAATGTTGACTTGTCAATAAGATGATTAAATTTTTAATAACATATTTGCAGTCTTAACCAAATAATCATATTCCTACTTAAAAAAGATAAATTCTGAAAGAAAAATATGATAGTGCACTGAGAGATCTTTTGTTAGAATAAATTAAAAATTAATTAGAATTTAGTATAATATCGTTCCAAAATAGGGGAAAGCGAGGTTTTATCACACTTATTCGTGTTACAAATAAAAAATATTATGAATATCCATTTCAAGAATTAACATTATGAATAATTTAAGTAAGGAAATAGTGAATATCATAATCTTGGAAATATATGTTAGGAATTGAGATTATCAATATGAAGTGGACAGAAACCTGAGACGCATAACAAACTATAAAATCATTATTCTTGATTTTTCATATAGTTTCGTTTAAGAAGGCACCTCGATTGTTTTCGCCATTGTTCGATCGAGCCTAAAGCTTATGTTTCACAACATTTTAAATAAAAGTCAACTCTTTCTATATTTATTTAGAAATTATTTTTAACGAAATTTATGCGCTAAGGTAATGCGATTTAATTCAATGAGTGAAATTTATAAAATATTAAATTTAAATGCACTCAAGTTCATTATACTGAGTTACTGAGATATAAAATTGGAGAACGTTATTCATAAAAGAATATTATCAGTTCCTTTAAAAAAAGCTGTTTGATAAAAAATCAATTTTATGATTGAACGATGTAAAATGTTTAATCTATCTATTAACAGAAAATCTGAAGCAACAAATCACTCATGAAAAGGGGGCCAAATATTTGCCATACTGCCCTGAGTTTTCAAGCGATGACGGTTTGCCGATATTTTTGCCAAATATTCCATAATGTAAGTTAGCCAAGAAGTTAAGTTGTCAGGGAATGTGTTAGTGCTTTTAGGTAAGTTAGGTTCGAATCTTGCCGCAGCCGTTCAGATTGTTCACAGAGATTAAGCGTGCGATTATGTATTTAGTGAGTAAATGAAGTATATATTGATGAAAATAATAACTGTGCTCCTTTGTCTATTTTTAATTGTATTTAATTTGTCTATTTACTTCTTCCATCAGAAGGCTACATCTTTTGGTGAAGCGAGTTATTTTTCATATAGTCGTTTGAGATTCTCATATGCTTTGTATGGCTACTTCAAAAGATGTTTTCGCTCTTTCGAATGAAATGTATTACTATAGTTTTCACTTCGCTTGTCAATTTTGATATAGTGAATTTTAAATTCTCGCAAGTTTTGTAAGAGTTAATGCAACATCATTTCCATTTCTTCCCCCAAAAATATTAGTTTTGACATCCGAAACCCACTATATTAATTTTTTACACGCAAACCCTGATTTCCCTATTTTGAAACGACATTATACTACATTCTCATTCGTTTTCATCATTTATTGAAACAAAAAGTCTCTCTATTGATTAAGTTAGGATATAATCAAAAATAAAAAAAGGAATAACTGAGTTATATTAAAGTGTAAGAAGCTTTGGTAATCCTTTGCAGTTTGCTTGAGCATTAACATTAATTTATGTTCAAATTTAAAGTGAAAGTTGCTTAAAATTTGTGTCAATATTTGCATTTTTTAATTTTCTGTTCATAACTTAAAATTCATAAGTGTGGAAAAACTGAAAGGGAGTTATTAAAAAAGCAACGATGTACAACATGAAAGTAATCTGAATTCCGCCCAATGGTGAATATGTGTAGTGATGCATAGCAGCACCAATGCTATTCACTTTGTCACCCGATCAGTTCGTTTCTCAAACAGGCTTTTTATATTGCACCAAACATTCGTTTGAGCTTACAGGTGACATGAGCTTGCGTAGAGGAGCACATCTTCTGTACTTTGAATTCTAAATCCGTGGATCGTGCAGGCAGAGCTAAGCTCTTTGAAGTTCTCCAAGTAGAACTTTTTCTTCCCTTTCAAGTTTCATTACTAAAAATAATGATTAGACTTCCACTGGGTTTTAATATTAAAATTTTTCTAAGCCGGCCTCGGAAGCATCTTTGCTGGATAAATTTAACAACTGTTCATGAAAATTAAAATTTTTTTTTTGTTGGAGTATCAACTATTTTACATTTTTTGTTTAAAGCAAATCTTTTTTGCCTTCAAGTTCGTCTATTTGGTTGTGATTCCAACTGGTTTGTTTACAATATTAATCTATGTTGTTTCATGATTTAGCTACTATTTGATTAACCTTTTGCCTTTTTAGGATAAAAATTCAACTATTTTTTTTGAATGTCATATATTAAAACCTTTTCCTTGAAATCTTGTCTTCTTTGTCTCACTCGGTTAAAAGCAAATATTTTTTGGTATAAGAAGTTTTAAATTCGAATTTCTTGTTCGAATATAACAGTTTTTTTGTTTAAAATTTATTAAATTTAATAACTAATCTATTCTGTTTGAAAATTCAACTATTTTTATGAAAATTCACATTTACAGGTAGCAAAGCAAAAGATTTTTTTTAAAAGGTCATATTTGCCAGAAATTCAACTATTTTGTTTAAAACTTGTCTTTTTTCTCGGAAAGTTTTTCTTGATTAAAAAATAAAATTTGTTACGTCTTTACGTAGGAATTTTGGTAAATTTTTTATTGCGTCCGAAGGTCTTGAAGAAAGTTCGCTAAAACGCCGTTTCGTCAACTCTATGTGGCACGGAAATTAAAAACCTAACAAGTCCTTATTATTTTAAATAGGATTTCAGTTTTTCGCGTCGTTCCCATCAAGGTTTAAGGAATGTTATTAAGTGATATTGATCATCATATATGGTAAGTGCGGGATCTGTTGTGCCCTCCTGTGGTATATCAACTGTATCGATCGCTAAAATAGAGTATTGCACGCATTTGTTGATAAGGTCTCGGTATCTCGTAAAATTTTATTGTTAAAAAATAAAGTGTTCAAGTGCAAAAACAGAAAATCTACATTGTAAGTATTGAAACACACAATACTCGCATTTGTGCAAACCACCTTTTTGCCCTTTGGCACATAATGTACTAAAAAAATAAAATTTCCGATATGCTTTAAAGAGAAAGCGTGCTGCCGCAAGTGGCGCTTGTCAGGTTCTGAATTTCGCTTACCCCTAGAGTTATCAAGATCCAATTTTCATTCGCCCATAACATCTAAACGTCAATTGATGAAGTATTAAAATTTAGACACATAACGTGAATGATTATGAACTATTTACTCTTTGCTTGGTTAAAATATACCGTGCTTTTGAAAAAATACGAATAATTTCTCGCGCTCCTGTAAAATTTTCGAAATGGTGGTTATCAGGTTTTGAACTTCCGTGCTACAAATATTTAGTTGAAAACGCAATATGTTTTATCTTAAAATATTCAATATTTTACATGATATACACTATGGTATCTACACATTAATTTTATATAACCAGATTGTATTTCCTTCTTGTTCTTCTTTTTTCATTGAATATCACCCAATTTCCCCTATATTGCGATAATTTTGTGCTAGAAATCTAGCAAAAAGAAAATTAGATGTTTTGCATTTTACTTAATTACAATGTGGAGTAAAACCGAAGACAAAACTTTCATCATCTGTGACGAGAAATGGGTGTACCAATTTTCAAAATAGCTTGACTTTCAAAGATTTCAAACTCTGAACTGGCTTTGACAATGTTATTTTTGCGGAAGAAAAACCTGACTCATTTTCCGAAGACCTGAAGGTGAGGAATGATTTTCAGTCTGAATGGGATTTTGTAACACTTCTTGCACAATGGGTGGTACAAGTCGAAAACCAATCAGGAATCGAGAAACTAGCATTTGTGATACGAAAGCACAAGAAGGCACGAAGGATACCGGCTGAGCCACATACGTGATCGGCGAGTCAAGCATTTGCAGCCAAAGTATTGACCACGTGCTGCCTCAAACGTACAAAAGCAACACGGGAGGTTGCTAGAGGCATGGCTCATGCTCTGATTAAATTCTCCCGGAATTTAGGTGATTTCACGTTGATTCGATAGAAGAAGGCATTTCATAGACGAACGGCCCCGTATAAGGCCAGACAATAAGGACGCATTTTCCGCACCCTCCGACGAAACACTAGACCAAATTGCGCTGCACATGGAATTCCTTTGGAATTTTGTATTTTGTAGACAACAGATTTTCCTACCGAGAGAAAACAATCCCTGACAGCTATGCCGTCTATTTACTATAAAATTCATGAACTCACTTGAAAATAGGTTGCATGCTTTAAATTTTAGAATTGACCACTTAGAATGAAGGAAGTTCAACATTGAATTTAGTTCATGAAATAGCTTCAAAATTCAGGAAAATAAATCCTGTGTCTTATAGAGGATTCTAATTTTTGGTGAGGTTACTTTTTTCGAAATCAGTGTCATCACTATTGCTGCAGAAATCTACAGAGAGTGATTTAAAATGAAAATAACAGAAGTAAAGTGTATGCTATTTGTGTATAATAATGGCACATTGTGACACAGTAATTCAAATCAGAAATGTACGATTCAAAAAAGTTTACAGTCTTTAGTGATCATCCGATTAGCTATTTGTTTTATTGTATAAAATTAAATTTGTAAGTGATCTGCAAAGCTGTATTTTTGAACTTAGCTTTGTTTCAATTTATTAATTAAACGCAAAGTATAATAAAATAGCGAATTATGCAAATTTCTTGCATGTTTCTCGTCATGAGCGACTGCTAATTACCATACAATATTTTCAATCTAAGCAGGCGCAAAAGACAAATTAATAAATCTGCCATGGCCAAGTTTATCACATTATTTGGTGATATATTATTTTACTGTGAAAGAAATATTTAAAAACCTAATCCATGATTCTCTAAAAAATGTGATATCAAGCAAAACTGAAGAAACAATTGTCAATAAATGCGATTTGTGGCCGATTATGAAAAGTAAATTTGAGATACGTTCTAGTGCCATGCTCAACTAAAACCCGAAAATAGCATCAACATATAACTTCTTTATAAATTTAAGAGAAAATATCTAATTAAAAATTGTCAGCAAGAAACATCTTAAGCAAAAGAATTCAAGGAGATTTAAGAGAGTAATTATTTATTTTTCTGATAAATGCATGTACTGTGCACTTGTTTTTAGAATTTGCTTATAAATGAACAAATAATATCATAAGACAAATTTTCATGATCTCTTTAACGGCGTGAGTGTGTAATTTTGATGCTCAAATATACTAAACAAATGAAAAACTCATTATATTGTGTATTTATTGGCACAATTATTATTAATTATTATATCTCCACGCATAAGATTCAAGCAATATGGACCATGGAAAAAATTTAGTAAAAATTTAAGCAAGAACATTGAAAAATCTGATCTAATGGATCTGTTTAAAATTGAATGCTTGATTATTTCTGTAACAAAATTTTGATCTTTTAAGAATTTCTGTCCAACAGCTGTTTTAAACCTCATGTTTTGATTTTACCCTATTGTGCATCTCGGCACTGTTGAACTGCCATAACGACACTTCGAGATACGCATCATCTTATCACCTTACTAAAGAATGACTCATACAGCTATTGTATTCTTAGAATCAATATTGTATCTCATAGTGCTCCATTAAAGCTAATTCAATTACTTTAAAGATTCGCGCTTGATTAAGATTGGAAGATTTTGTTCATGGATGGTAATAAAAGTTAGGAGTTCGTACATGAGTTCCGGAACTTTGTCTTGCAAATGTGAACAAGAGTGCTCGCAGACAGCCCGGTAGGTGGAACGTACACCGTAGCACCCGGAAGGAGGTAGCTGGTTCGCTCGAGCACATCGACTGTAGTTCACAAACTAATCGGCAATTCTATCTTCTGTGGAGTGTTATATGCATGGGGGTGGTTCAGATGGCGGATGGTTGGCCCCGGGGCGAGATGCATGCATATTTGGCCGCCGCGGGCGACCTTGTACCACCGAAGCCAACGCTGTACCGGTAACAGTTCGGTAACGGCTCCGATATGCAAATATATTCATTACGTCACCACGCCTCGTCCTGCGAGACACCAAAAACCATGATATGAGGACAATCATGTACATACAAGCAAATCAAACTTCAGTCGACATATCTCCGTTTTGAATACTATTGTTATTGCTTTTCATTCACCGCTTTATATATCGTTAAACAAATCTGAATAACTAATTTCTTGAACTAGGTCATTCAGTACAGTATTTTATGATTGATTCATGGTTCATCTTCTCATAAGTAAAGTGTTTCACATTGGTATTATTTGGATTATTTATGAAGAATTTAGAATTGATTAGCTATAAGAGCATTTTAAATATAGAAGAGCGGCGGCTAATAAGGCTCACCAAAACCCTTAGGTTTTATAATTACAGGAGTATTAGTTTGTTACGTATCGTAAAAAATATGCCCGCCGCGCAAGCACATTCTCTCTTCTCGCTGCGCGCGTGGCGCCACGCACCAAGTTTGAGCACACCTAGAGCGCGCAGGTACGCTCTCACATTTCGCGCTCGTTTTCTTATATTTAATGCTTACACATTAATTACGTTTCTTAAAATATCATTAATATTATACCTTAATTTGAAAGCTGTAATTTAAACTTCTGAGCCTTACAGCCATAAATTGGCACTAAATTAATTTTTTTTAAAAGGTTCTCAAAGCACCTACGTCTTTGACGATTACATTCTCATTACGACACTCGCGCTTCGGGCTGAATAATTTAAGGAGTTGAGAAGCAAAAGCGAAAAAATCACAAAATAGAGAAACTTGAGTTAGGTTTATGTTTTGGATCTTTTCCATCACAAAATAGTGAAACTTGAGTTAGGGTTATGTTTTGGATCTTTTCCATCACAAAATAGAGAAACTTGAGTTAGGGTTATGTTTTGGATCTTTTCCATCAAATTATATCGCTTGCAATAGTTAAAATCGAGCTAAACATCACGGCAGTGATTTTCACGTGAGGCTTAGCTCGATTTCGACTATTCCAAACGATATAATTGATGCAAAAATCCAAAACATAACACTAACTCAATTTCCGACATTTTGTAACTTGTGCACTTTTACTTTTACCGCCTCATTAGCTTCGAATTGAAAAAATTCATCAAGATAAGTTGTAAATCTTTTTAAAATCTACTAAAATTATTACTTTAAATTTTCGGATCTCATAAAAAAACATCGCATTTTTTTGAAATTGATCTAACTTTTTGAATATTTGTCTTAAGAGCAATAAAATCAATTTAATCAATTAAAGAGGAATGGAGAGGTAGATAGGTTCATTAACGATTATTAAAAAAAATATAGGCAGAATAGGATCCATCGCAAGTATTAAAAATACAATTATTAAAGCTAAAATAGCGATGTTTAATTCTATACTTACACTCATTGTGCTTTTATAAGATAGCGAGATCTGGACATACGAAGAAAAGGATAGGAGCAAAATTAACGGAATTGACGTGAAAGAGAATGAAACATGAAATGTGTGATTCTACATAGGTATGCTAGAACATAAAAAATACCGACAAAACGTTTATTAGAAATGCATGATGAAAAGTGTCAGTAAGGTGGGTGACGAACATTTTTGCTTGAGAGATTGATCCGTGACAAGGATCAGAACATTGTTGTGGAAAGAACTTTTTATTTAAATAAATAATATGGAAATTGTAGGATAATCTATTTATACCCTCCCTCCCTTCTTATACTGCCACGAACTTTTCTCTTCCTCTCGTTTCTCATGTGATCTCCCTGATCCTCACTTTTAACCGAGTAAGTTACGCTTTCCCCAAAAGGGATATGGCTTAATGGTATGATAATGACTTTTTTAAACTTTTTTCTAAAACTTTTTTCCTAACAAGTGTATCTGTGCCAAGTTACGCGCTATATTCCCTAATAGAGCGCAGTGCCTATATGTATTTTAATAGCAAATCAAAAAGGACTTTATGATAGTAGAACAAAAAATTGCCTTGAAATATGGTGTAAGCGAAAGGTATTCATAGTTTTAATTAACAGCGTGTTAGTTTAAAATCGTTCCATGAGTACAATACATGAATATAATATGACAAAAAATTCTATTACATTAACTCTGGTTAATTTTTTCTGGTGAAAACTATTTTGGTTAATAATTCTGGTAACAGAAGTGTTGCGATCTTGTGTTGAATTGCAATAATTTGTCTTTTGTCTCAAGTCATTTTGTTGGACGTGTCAAGTGCCGCTTTAGCGTAAGTGTCCAATTATCGAACAAACGCGATTTTTTCATTGTATTTTCAGTTATGTAAAATAAATAATTATAGTGAACCGTGAGTTTAGTTTTATTGTGAGAAAAAATTGCGCGTCATTTGTCTTAACACCAGTGCTACATGAATACTTCCAAACCAAGCACATATTTAATGGTTATCTTTGAAAAACATTGACAAAAATATTAATATCGTAGACCATAAATAAAGAAGGTGAACATTCAAGAATTTCGGAAATGGCCAAGTGATTTACATACATTTTATTTAAAGTCACGAAAACAACATTCCTCGCGAATAGTTTGAGAAACAGAACGCATCAACAATACGCTACTCCTTTGCTTCGAGTGTTGTATCTATCGCCTTTTGTTAATACAAACATATATCCACATATAAATTATGGAAAGGGTCATTTTAGCGAAGTTGAACATAGTTTCTGCACTCTGTTGACGGAAATTTTTGTTACATTATTTTCTTTGGGAAAATGGACCATGTGGTCCATATAATTTTCGAGCAGGTTAGGAAGAGTCCATGAAGGTAGAAGAGTATCGAAATGCAATAGTCGAAAATCGATGTCTACCAGAATATCTGGTTGAGTTTACTGGAATTTCTGGTTAATTTTACCAGAATATCAGTTATGTTTACCAGAACGTTGTATTCTTAAGCTACTAGAAAACTGTCTAGTAAAGGTTGCTGCTTAAGCTTACCAGAAATTCTGATATAATTTACCCGACTTGCTGGTAAGGACATATTTAACACTCTTTTCCAGTTAAATTAACCAGAATTCTGGTTGGTTCACCCAGCATTTTTTTTGAGTGATCGAATCATAAAACGCATATGCAGACCTATCTCTTATTTAACATGTTGATGCTTAGGCTGGCCATTTAAAATACGATACAAGTTCCTTTTTAGGAACTTTAGAATTTGATTAAGAATAGTAAAATTTATTTTTTTTTACTTTCTGCTAAAAGTGCGACACGTAGAACAGATTGGACAATACAAAGAGCCAAAAAGCCATTAAATTATATAAACATGTTGCAAATTGAGCCCCGGAACGGCTTTTTCTCCCCTGTATAATTAGGTTCAATTGAGTTAGGTGTTTTTAGTTTTTCGTGGCTTAATTATAATCATCATTCACATATTTGAATTGGCTTATGAGAAAAACAGAGGTTAATCAAGGATACGAAAAAAAAATACATATTAGTAAAAAAAATGTAGTTTTCAAAGACGTAAGGGCATGGAACACTACTGTTTATTTTAATTTACAAACACAGGTTCTTACCTTTCAATGTTTACAGGCTAGAAAATTATAAAAGAATTGATCTCATTCAAAAAAAAAGAAAATTTTTATGTCTTAAGACTTGTGTCAAATAAAAGCAAATGCCAATATGAATTTCCTTTGGTTTTAAATAACCCGAAATCTTGATGGAACATGAATGTTACATGTTTTATAGACACTAAAAAACAGTTAAAATTAAAAATATTTACTTGAGACATACTATTTTTCAATATGGTTCCGCTAAAGTAAACTGTAGTCTCAATCATAAACCCTTTTAGCCCAGAGTTCCAATTGGACATCACTATTGTTGCATCATAATAATTTTTAAAAAATATGATATATATTTTAAAACTACAGTCAGCAATAAATATTTATGACGTTAAACATAAATTAGATGAAAATGACTCTTATATGTTAAGGATTCTTGAAAATTGTTATGACTATCTACGGTTTTGCAAAAAATTAACGAAGGAATTGATAGGGAGTGCGAGAACATGGTTCTACTTGGGAAAAATTTTAGTTTACGCAATCATTTCATATTTCGGTTCAACGCAAATCGAAAATTTACAAACTTGAGATCAAATATAAAGACACTTTGCGATCTTCTTATTTGACAAAAATGTATTTTAAAACCACGCTCTTAACAATATTTTGCTTTGTTAGAATCCCGCTTCAAATTATTATTTGCATTTCTCACTTACTTAAGTTACAGTCTTCACTCATCGATTTGAAGGTGATAAATACCTGGAACAAAAAAAAATGTTTCCATTACATTAGGTCCTTTAAATTTCTAAAAACTGTTAACATTTTTTTGCCATATGGGTTTCAGCTTTTTTTTAATAAACTTTCTGCGTAATTACAAGGAAGCATACATATATTTTCTCATTTTAGTGACAACTAAGTAATTTTATGGTACAAGAACACGAGATAAGAATATTTCAGTTTTCTAAAATGTTTTGTAATCTACGTAGGCGAGCTTTTACAAAACCTGCATGGATTTTACCAAAAAACTTCTTTAGACTTTTCAAAAGGTGTTCAAATTCAAAATTCAAAAGGTTCTTTAAATGAGTGCATAAGTTTATTGCCTGAAGAGAATTTTGAATTGAATTAAGTAAACAATGTCTCTTGATTAAAGAATTTTAGGCATTGTACATTGACATCCTACTAATATACTCACGTTCCAGGTGGAGTTTTGGTTAGTGGTCACGTTGAAGGTAACTTTGCCATTAGTATTTCTATTGTTTTATTAGTCAGTTTGTGTATTTATGTTTTGTTTAAGATGTACGGTAACTTTCTGAAGCTTTCCAACTGGGATGACTACTAACGCATTCTTATTAGTAAAGGTTGACTTCCTATTTTGAATGTAAGAATTCAGTTAAATCAAAAGGGGGACAAAATAGCATCCCATTAATAATAGAACGATTAATAATAATTTATTCCGACTTCGCAAAAGTCGTTGATCGCATTTTTAATAGCGAAGGCTATTATATTTTATTAAGGCTATTATAGTTTAACTCAAAGAAGCCAAAACAAGAAAGTTATATTTATCAACTAAAAACAAAGAATGACTCCTACTGCCGATTTTCTGACAGTCAAAAACGATACCTAATAATCGCTGTCAACTTCTTAGTAATAATTTAGTATCATAAGGTCTTTTATTTGAACAAATTAGGTTATCTAAATTCATGGTTTTATTGCTAATTAAGAAAATCCATTTGAACACTTACCTAAATTTTAATGAATAACGCTAAAAGAGATTATATGAAGACATTTAAAACCTACATTTCGAAGTACCTACTTCATTATATAAAGGTCAGAACTTTGAAAACTCGTTTAATGTTCCCTACTAATTTTAAATTATTGGATGCTGCCCCCCTTCCCCTTCCACAGACCATTAAAAAGCGAAAGGGACGTCGACGCATCATTTTACAATGAGGGAAAGGTGGAAGGTATGACAAGGGCAGGGGTTTTACATATAAAGGGGCCTTTCGGACTTTAAAAGTTCGGTAATTGCCGGGGACACGTCTGCCCGGTAAAATCGAGCCGACCACAGCCTTTGTGGTCTACTTCTTCCCCTTCTAGTCCTCTTCGACCTTCATTTTCGGTCCTTGCTCGCTTGTAAAAGTCAGCATATTTCAGCGTGAGCCAACGTGCTTTGCCAGGCGGTTCTACCTTGTCTACGAAGGAATTTTCCACTTTACACCCCCATACTCTTCTAAGCAGAAAAGGCATGTCGCTCTTCGGACTAAACAATTTTCTGCATGGATTTCGATAGCGTTAACAGCATAGATCGTCAAGCGAGTTGGAATTAATATGATCCTATGGTCCAGTCTCAGGTACAGGGAGGTTGATATAGTCGAGTAAAGCGAATTTGGGCGGAGAACTTTTCTGGGGATGAGAACGGAAAATGGGACGCTAGTCATGGTGCAATCTAGCGAAATTAAAACTCTAATTTGACCGGACAATATCCAATTACAAAGCGCGCTTCGATGTTAATTCCTGGCTTTTATTTCTGTTTGTTATATTCATACCATACCTCCCACACTCCTTAATGGAAAAGCTCCATGTTCTATTTATAACTGCGATCGGTTACGCCATCGTTATTTTTCTATCAGCCTCAGTTGGTTTTATTACTCAGACTATTCTTTTTGAAAGCATTCCTTCTCCAGGGTCAGATCGCATTCATTTTAATTATTGCAGAATCTTTTTCGTTGATATTTCGAAACAATATTTGGCGAAATTTGTTTCTACCCGAGGGATGCATATTGCAATCAAGTTGAGATCACTTTGCACAATTTCGAATACACCAATTTGAAATTCTCCCAATTGTCAAGATACCACTCTAAAAATGATTAGTTTTAACTGTTTCAAAACAGTTATTTCCCCACACTAATTCACCAAGAGATATTCTAATTTTCAATCAAAAACAGTTAAATTAAACTAAATAATTAGAATTTTCAAAAAAGTAGTAAAATAATAAAAAAAAGAATAACTTTTATCTCAAAAAGGGGAATTATCAACAAAAGAGTGGACAAATGAATTTTTGATAAAAAAGTTAAAGTTTCAACTTAAAAGATACATATTATAACACAAAAGACAATTTTTTAACAAAATATATGAATTGCTGAATTTTCAAATACAAAAATAAATTTTCTACCCAAAATAGAATCGTCAAATTTTTAGTTAAAACAATAAATTATCAACCAACAACAGAATAGTTCAATTTTCAGTTAAAAAATAAATTTTTAACCAAATAAAACGACTTTTCGACAAAACACAACAGTTAAATTTTCACTAAAAAATGAACGTTCAACCGAGCAGTTAAATTGTCATATAAGAATATTAAATTTCTACTAAAAATAATCAATTTTCCAAAAAGAAAGTAATAGTTAAATTCGAGGTTAAACTTTCAGTTATAGCAACAAATTTCAACTAAAAAGATGAATCTTCTATCTAAACAAAAACTGAAATTTTAACCAAATCGTTCAATACTCAGCCCAGAAGATTATTTTTCTACCAGCAACAACACATTAAAAAAAATTGCAGGAAGTTTTAACTAAAAAAAGTAAGCCTTTAATTAAAAATAATGTTATTTTAAAGAAATTTCAATTTTTAACTTAAGAAATAAATTCCTAATCTGAAAGCCGACGTTTCAAGCGATAAGATTACTTTTCTACCAAAATCGACGATTTTTACACAAAATAGTTGAATTTTCTACTAAAACAGATTAATTTTGAACGAGGTCGATTAACTTTCTATTATAAACCATAAGTTTTCGACAAAGAGATAGACTAGTCAAACTTTCAGTTTAAAAAAATAATAAAAACTAGTTTACTACCGAAGAAATAGATTTTGAAGAAAAAGATAAATTTTGAAGCAGTAAGATTAATTTTGAATAAAAAACATGAAGTTTTAAACAAATATTTGCATTTTGAAAGAATTTTCCAAACCAAACAGACAAATTACACGCCAAGAAGAATAATATTCTATCACAAAAGACGACTGTTTAACAAAATATCGGAATTGTTAAACGAATAGATGTAATTTTAATTAGAGAAGATAATAAATCCAACGTTCCAGACAAAGTCTCAAATTTTACCCCTTATTTAAACTTTTTTTATGAAGATTTATCTCATTTAGGCTAAATATTTTGGTCATATTCATTTTAAAAAGGAAAAAGTTGTTACTGAATAGACATATTTTAAACAATAGAAAAAATTTGTCTAACTAAAATTATGAGTTATAAGGAAGAAATAAAATTAACTTTTAACCAATTAGTTTCACTACCAACAAAATAGTTCCATTTTAAACAAAAGAAAATAATTTTTAACAAAAAATGAAATTGTTTTATTTTCATTAAAAAAATAATTTTCAACCAAATGAAATAAGTTTACAACGAAATATTTAAGTTGATAAGAAGTCTGAGTTTTCCAAAAAAAATTAAATTATTATAAAAAAGATACATTTTTTCATAAAAAATGCAATAGTTAAAATCTGAATATAAGCAAATGAATTTTGAACTAAAATGATGATTCTTTAACAAATAAAGAAATTTTTAACCAAACGCTTGACTGCTGAACTTCAAAAATTATTTTCGACCAAAGAACATAAATTTTCAATCAAAGATTTGAAATTAAGGAGTTTTTACCTTAAAACTCAAAATTCCAAAGAATAGAATGAATTTTTCACCTAAGAGATATATTAATCACCAAGAATATTAAAATTCTACAACAAAAACAAATTTTCAACAATATACAGGAATTTTTAATCAAGCAGCTGTGATGTTTAACCGAAAATCATGTAATTTTTATAAAAATTAATGAATTTTCAAACTTAAGGACAAATTTTCCATAATGCTGTGGAATTTATCGATGATTTCCTGTCTCTGTCAGGTTTTTCCTTACATTCTCCGACCTGTGGTAACCTTTTCAATACAGCAATCCTTACCTAGTAAAGTGGAGTTTTTTAAAAAGAAAAGCATAGAATTTGTCATAGGGCTGCGTGAGTTAATTAAATGAAAAAGGTGGAGGAGTCTACATCATCGACATTGCTTCACCACAAGTATAACGAGTTAAGGCATGAAGTAAAGACCATATGGAGGAATGTGATTTCGGCTACAGGCATTGTGCACGCAAGATGCAAACATCTTGAAAATTTAGGAGTCAGTAGGGTATTGGCAGCAGCTAAGAATGCGGGTTTATTAAACACCTGTCGCATTGTAAGAAACTTTCTTGACCATCGGGAAGCAAGCGACTAAAAACCAGTGGAGTGGCAGATGTTAGCTCCAAGAAAGCATCCAGGGGTGACTGTTGCCACCCCCAAAGCTCGCGACCACTCGTAATTGTATACCTACAGCGTCATCGCAGGAGGTTTCAAGCATCGTATTAAAGTAACTAATTCACCAGAGTTAAAGTTTTGAATAAAATAATAATAATAACACAATAAACATTTCAATGATGCCATGAGTGGTCCTTTTTTAAATTCCTTAATGAAGCTTGTATAATTTCCAACCACCCACGAAGAGGCAATTACAAGAGTTTTAGGGAAAAATGTCGATGTCATTGCTAATGAACCGAGTTTTGCTGTGAGTTTGCTAAGTTTCTGAAGTTTGTCCTTGATCATCGTTATCGTCGCGTTGAAACGACATTAATTACTAGGCAAGTTGGTCGAACAATTCGTCTTGCTACGAGTCAGTGTTATGGTAGTCGGCAGGTCTCGTCGACAATGCACTCCTAACGTGCTCGACATTCCTATTTTCATTGAACGGCAAGTAAAGCACTCTCTTCCATCCATTGCCGAACGATGCGTACGGTTCGATTCCAACTCGAGTCAACTCGATTCAACTCGACGCGACGTTATTCCACTCGACGCGACTCCTGGGTTTACTATTGCCGGTGGCACTGCTTTCAGTGCTGCTGTACTGTTGCTCGAGTACGAGACGCGACATTGATTTTGAGATTCCGATTTAGATAGCTTGGTACTTCTCTACCGCGAGCCTGGAATTTACGCGAAAACTTCAATCCATGTGTCAGTTGGCTTCAACAAAACCAGTTAAACGCCTTGTCACTTCTATGGTCTTTTGTACGTATAGGTGCGAATCTACACATCAGTTCAGCGACATTTCACGTTTAGATTCTCCCGCGAGCACGGGGTTATTTATAGACAGGCTTGATTTGTTGCAAAGAATCAGGATGGACTTTTAAAATGTTAGATTTTACGGAAATAAATTATTAGTTTTTAATTGCTTCATCTTACTGTCGCGAAAATTATGTTTTATTTCATGAGGTTGGTGAAATAGAAACATTCATTTTATGTCGTCAGTACAAGTAAAACAATAACAAAATATGTGACTGATTCAATGTCGTTATTTAATATAACTAGGAGATAAACGCGCGCGCTATTATTAGCTGTTTTGGCTCACTAAAGTTTTTAAATAAAATATATGAGTAAAATAACAATTCACCATTTTTGTATTTCACAGTATCTATTTATCTAAACAAATATAAAAAGCACTATAAGCAGTTTTTAAAAATAATTTATTGAAAAGGATATCGGCCTATTAAGAGATTTTTTTTTGGCAAACTCGGTACAGCTTACGGCTAATATTTTAATGTCGATTTTTATATTTACGTGCTTTTTATACGAGTTAGAGTATATTTTCTGCAGTTAATTCAGCAGATTTACTGTCTGGAAATTAAAAAAATTTATTTAATGAAGCTATTTAAATAAAAAAGTAACAAAAACGCTTAACTTTCAAACTTAGAGGTTATGACATTATACTATCAGGCGGCTCCACTTCAATGGGTATGGGTCTGCAACATTTTTCATTTACTAAGTTAGTAATAAACTGCAGCTACATCCGACTATTTTAGAAGTACTCGGATATTTCTCAACGTTTGGCCAGAGCAGAGAAAAACTACAGAAAACCAACTACCGAGATCAGCCGGTTTTTCGTCTGTCGAACTTGAAGGCAGACGGTCTCCGCCTAAAATTACTGGATTATGACAAATTCGTAGTAATGAATTACCATAAAAGACTGATAAGTTAGCATAAGTTACCGATAAATTACCGAAAATTTCCGAACCATTTTGAAATTTTTAGATACCTGAAATTTTAGGTATTTTGACAATTTTCCATTAATTATCGGACATTTGAGAACTTAATCGATTTTCCATACATTTCCTAAAATTTTTGGGTTTCTTTCAAAAAGCTTCGATTACCTTACATTTCTGGATATTTTCGGTAATTTACAAATTCAACAAAAATTTCCGCGAATGGTTATGTAGTTTTTAATGTTTCTCAAGTTGTAAATTTCCTGCATTTGTTACAAAAAATTATCCTGTTCAACAGGTGCTGAAAGTAGACAGTTACAACTCTCGTAAAGTTTACAGTACTTGCCATCGGTCTGACTTTGGGTCGTTCAAAGTTCTTCTTCGACTCGCCTCCAACTTCACACTCGTGTGCAACTGCCTGCTTTCCCCACTTAAAGTACAATATATAGGGATACGAACCGTTACAGCTTTGTTCAAAAATACGTTAAATGATTTGGAAATTACAATAGCAATTTTATACGAAAAACACTAAAATAATATAACAAAAAATTTCTTCAGATTTTAAACCCTTTTTAGCCAAAATTTTTAAAGAAAGCGATTTTCGATAAAAAATGGTTCAAGTACTAATAAATTGTTCTAAAACTTTAAATCTGCCTTGAAATCTATATCGACATTTCCAGTAAAACCCGTATGCTTAACGCACAATAAATTGTACTAAAAAAATCATCTTCGAAATCAAGACAACTGAATCAATTGTTTAATTTCCATATAAACTGTCCAATGTCTGATTGAATACATGGGATTATTTAAGGTAATTCTTTATTTTTAGAATTATTCTGATTGTTCTATAAAACAATTTTTAAAAATCTGCTCGCTGAGGGGGCACATTCTCAACGTGCGCGGCTCGCAACTTTGAGCGCGCATAGGGAGCGTACCTGTTGGATATCGCGCTTCGCGCTCGATTAGGTATTCATCTCGCGATACGCGCTCGGACACATTTGCATCACGCTTTACACGCAGTTTCACTAGGTTTTCGCACTTCGTGGGCTAATACTCTCTTAGTAAGCTTCATCGTTATGACATGCTTTTGGTTCAATTACGTCAGTTTTACATGAAAAGAAGAACTGATTTACTTTAAGTTCTATCAACCTTAAGGGACACATTCTCATGAAGACACTCGCACTTTAACGAATAAAACAAAAACTACACCTCCTATAAAAAAGTGGCTTACAGCAAATTTGTAGACCTGTTATGAGTGCACAATTTTTGTCTGATCATCGTTTCTCGTATCTTGCATAGTTTGTCCATAAAATGGAATTTTTAATTTTTGATTAGTTTTTGTACAACAAAAATGTGAATTTTCGATTTAAAAAAAAATTCAAATAATCGTTATGACAATCTTGTAGGGTGTGCAAAAAATTTCGTATAGTGCGTTGTTTCGCTGATAATGTTAATTTTAGTTCCTTTTTGCGGAATTTGAAAATGCTATAACGCTGGAAATTGTTATTTGATTAAAAAATGTCATTAGGATAAATTGATAGTTTTTTTAGTACTACTAATAACTGTACATAGAATTTTCAAATCTTAAAAAATATGGTTTTAAAAATATTCAAAATGTGCTCACTTTTTAAACTTTCATCCAAAATGGCTGGCTAACGAACTTGACTTTTAATTTGAAACACTAAAAAAGTATACCAAAGACCAATCCAATCTGTTGATTTTTTTTTAAGTAATCGTGCTCACAGACATAATACACACACACACACACACACACACACACACATATATATATATATATATATACATACATACATACATACATGCAGCCATACAGGCAGACGGATTCGTAAAAACCTGTTTTTCGGGTTCAATGGGCCTCAAAACGTGGACATTTGTCAAAAACCGGGGAGGTCAAATTTTACACAAATCTAATACCTTCTCTAGATGAGAATGTAGAAAAACATATAGTTA
>JAAAKG020185479.1:0-25355 GCA_010014905.2 Druon quercuslanigerum
GATAATAATGTATTAAAATAATGTATATAATAATAATAATGTCATTCGAATTCCTTATAATAAAATGTATTAAAATTTGTATAAAATTAAAATTTATTTATCTAAATTTATCTAAATATGAGTCTAAATAAAATTACATAAACGTCTTTCTTTCACCTGGGAAATACGTGTTAAATTTCACGGGGCTTGCGCCAACCCTAAATATAATTTTAAAAAAAACAGATTGGATTTTTAATTCATTAAAAAAACTGATTTTTTTTTAATGTATTAAAAAGCGGATTTATTTTTAATGTATTAAAAAACGAAATTATTTTTTAATGCAATAAAAAAAATTGTAACATCTATTAAAATAGGAACAGTAAGAAATATTGCAATGCATTGTTGGACCACCCTAATATACATCGATCATCAATTTTTGCAAAACCCTGCAACCACCTACTACCAAGAAGAAGTTTGAGTACTTCATTCCCTTGCAAACTATTATGTTTCGAGTACCCTTCTCTCGTTCAAAGGTTTACGGCTATATCGAGATGCTTTACACGCACGTGCGGTTACAGGTTGCACTTGTATTTTATGATCGAATGTGAACCCAAAGTCAGCAGTCCTTAAATTTTTTCCTTTTCTATATTCAAAGGACGTGCAGGTATCCCAAACAAAAAATTTCTTTTCTTTCTATCTTTTCTCTTAAATTCATTTTGACGTTTGGCGTCATCCATAAATGACGTCACGCTATTATTTGCATTTTTAACCCAACCCCATTTCATTAAATATTTGTTAAGGAAAAAAATTATTAGAATTGACCCTTTCATCTTAAAGCCATCTTAAAGCATGAGGAATAGGGTGATTTTACACGAAAATTGAGGAATTAAAGGGGAATTTTAAATAAAAATTGGTAATTACCATTATATGATGTTTAAATATTTTTAATTAAATTATTCTGCCTTATATTAAATTGAATATTAATCAATTGAGCATGAAACACTTTCAATTCCTAAGATTTTAAGTCGAAATATATTTACCGAAAAATATTTTCTACCCAAAGAGGTGAATTTTGAATACACAAAAACGAATTTTTAAAGACAAATTAATTTTTAACCAAATAGTTGCAGGAATAACCAAATAGCTGAGCCTTCAAGAAAAAGAGTCAATTTGAAGCAAAATAGTTGAACTTTAAACTTAAAAACTAGGAAAGATAAGATTCTACTATAAAAGATAAAATTTTTTATCCAAATAAATGGATTTTGAACAAAACAGTGTAATTTTTGACCGAAAAAGATAAATTTATCCTAATCGTGTAATTCTTAATTTACAAAGGTGCATTTTTAAATAAATGTTAAAATTTTCAAACAAAAAGAGTAAAATTAAACCAAAAATGGTAGAACTTTGAAGCCAAAAAGAGAGCATTTTTATAGGATAGTTGAATTTTCAATCCGAAAAGTTAAATGCTCAACAAAAAAGGTCATTTTTAACAAAGAGAGATGACTTCCCTACTGAATATTTAAATTTTAAACTGATGAAGGATACATTTTCAGGTAAAAATGGAATATTTAAATTTTCAGATAAACATGTTTTTTTTCTTAGGCAGAAAAGTAAAATGAAATTTTAACATAAAAGTTGCATATTCAAACAACGGGGTAAATATTCCAAACTTTAGTGGAATTTTCAACCAAAAAATAGGATTTTTCAAGAAAAATTTAATTTTCTACCTCATATTTAAATTTTAATACAAATAGTTTAATTTTTAACCAAATGGTTAAATTTTCTGCCACATTGTTAAACTTTTAAGCCAAACAGACGATTTTATTGCAAAGCAGTTTAATTTCCAACCAGAAAATATCAATTTTCAACTAAAAGGATAAATCTTCAACAAAAAACGAATTTTTAAAATATAATTTCACTTTAGACAATACGGTCGACTTCAAAAAATATGAATTTTCAAAGAAACACGTAATAGTTGATAATTAAGCAACAAATTATTTTAATTTTTAATAAAAAAAAGAATTCAATCCAACCAGAAAAAACGACTTCCCAAGAACATTGACTAAAACAAATTAATATACATCAAGAAGATTAATTTTCTGTCAAAAATTACCATCTTTAACGAAATAGTTAAATTTTCAAACTAGAAAAGATCAAATTTCAAATCGAAATATCAATTTTCAACTAAAAATGGAATAGTTACATTTTATTAAAAAAAGTTAATTATCAATAAGAAACGAATTTTCCATGAAATAGTTAAATATTTAACCAAGGAATTAAATTTTCAACTAAAATTGAAGGGTTGACGTAGAAAATTTATTATTTAGGGTCAATTAAATCCTCCAGCAAACATTATGTTTGATCAAAAATGGGTTTGTTACATGAAAAAAACCTTTAAAAATCAAATACACATAAAAGAATTTAAAGAAAGACGTAAAAGGATTTTTTTAATATCATATTTTCATTCAATAATTTTTAAAAAATGTATTGAAAATATTAGTTACAATAATTTAGTTGCTATGTGACGTAGACATAATTTTTTCAGTCGTTTAACATTGATATGTTTTGCAATCATCATCATTCAATGACAGAAACAAAATTGGTATATTTATGTTTTTTTAATAAAAAAAAATAACATTCTTGCATAAAAAGTTTGTTTTTCTCATTCAGCATCTCTATTTATTTTTTAATTAAAAATTAATTATTTACATCGCAATCCGCAGCCAAGTCTAATCCAATTAGTGGTCACTGAGATATTAACTTATATACTGCTATCCGTCAATCATAAATCTAAAAAAAAATTCTCAGCAAAAAAATTCAACATTCAGCCCAAAAGATGACTTTCCAACAAGCTGTTTTTTCTTTCTAAAATTGGAATAGTTGAATGTCTAACAATAAAAAAGCCGAATTTTTTATTAAACGATATGAATTTGGAACCAAAACTACAATAGGAGACCACATACCAATATCAATAGTATACCAAACATTGCTGATTTTTTACTGGGTTCAATTAATTCATTTTGCATTCAAGCGAAGAAAATGGAAAAAAGGTAGTTCCTTGAAAACAAGGTAAAAATAGGAATTTATCATCAAGAAACGTATTTAATGTTATTTAATTGTAAATTTGTAACATTACTTCTACTGACCCCACCCCCATATACTTCTGTTATCAAACTTAGTTTACTACGCTAATAATTTTCTTTTTCTCAAAACTGAACAATGTCTATTTTTCACTAAAAAAAAGTACTCATATTTCAGTACCAGCCGGTTCCATGACATGTCCGGAACATAAGTTAGTCAAATATCCACTGCGTATAACTTCCTAAGTGCCCCTTCATCTTTTAAGTCCTTGTATACTATTTTGTAACCAAAATAAGAAATAAAAAAAAAATTTCCAGAAGTGACGAATGGGAGACATTAGGTTGGGTTCTCCCCTAAAAAAACAAAATGCAGCATTAAGAGTCTCCGATTCGTCAACGCCTTGTTTTTCTCATCACCCGTTGGAAGACAGAAATAAAAAGAAAAAGGTTAGGGAACGAGTTGATGAAAAATTAGGGTACAAGACCCCTTACTTGAAAACCAAACAGTTCGGGTAAGATAAAATCTCGCGGGGTAGCAACTGCCCTGTATATACACGGAATGCATGGCACGCCATACAGGCAACCTGTTGCTTCCACTTCTCTCCCTCTTCTCTCTTCTTTTATCTCCACAAAACTTCTCCTTCTCACTTTCTCTTTTTCTATCTCCTACCCTTTTTCTCTCTTTTCTTTCGTCTATCTCAACCCTTGGCTCTGTCTTTTCTTGCCTGTCTCCTCATTATCTATCTCTCTTTCTACCCTTCTTCTACCCAGCGTCTGAACAAACTAACTCGGCACACTCTGAATTCCAAATTCAAAGTTTCATGGAATTAGATCAGTGATTTTTTTCTTATCAAAAATTGGAATATAACCATAGTTTATAGTAAATATTTTTTTCTAGTAATTCCGTTTGAAAGTGAACGGGGAAGTATAAAGATAAGTATGTAGCGCGGAATCCTAATGTTCTATAATATATATCACTCTATAGTATAGTATAGTCTGTCTCTCTACCCTACCTTTTCCCCCTTTTCTTTTGCTCTTTTCCCTCCAGCTAACTTTCTCACTTCCTCTCTTTCGCTAGCTCTCTCTTTCGTCTTTTCATTGTCTCCCTTCCTCGTACTCTATCCCCTTCTGCAACTCTCTTTTCCTCCTTCATCCTTTTCTGCCATCCAGTATCTCCTTTCCTCCTTTCATGAATCGATCCTCTATGTACGTCTCTTTTACTCCTTACCCTGTGGATAGATCTCACTTCGTCAGCGACGTTTTCCCAGCTTATATTCTCCTGATGCCACGAAGGCCTAAAACGTTGCACTCTGCTGCTCATTCGCTCCTTGCTTCTTCATTGCTCTTGCGCTGACACCAATGAGTTTCTCTCTTCCTGTCTGGAAGCTCGTCTCTTCCTGTCTCTTCCTGTCTCGACCCTCGTCGAGTCTACCTCTACGTCGCGCTGCGGCCTATGCTGACCGAGAGAGACTTGGCGGATTACTTTCTCCTTCTCTACAGTTCTACACCTCTATACTCTCTATAGGTGTGTCGTTCTCTTTTCCGATATGCTCGGTCTTCCTTTATTCTTCTTCCTTTACTACTTTACCAGTTCACTTGACAAGGTTTCGCGTTCCTTCACCGAGCTACTGATCTCTTGATCCCTGCCCGGTCTTCATAGAAGAGAGCGGTCATGGACATCACTATTGTATCTTCTTTTTTCCTTCTATTCAAACTGGTTTCGACTCTTTCTAGGAAGTGAAGGAGTAATGGAAGCGGGTGGTCGCTGGACAAATATAGACTGAATGTGAAAATTGTTATGGAAAACGTAAACTTCAACAAAACTCTAGATGAAAAATTTGTTGAACGAAACTTCAAGAACTACTTAAAAAGGCAATACTAATCCTTTTATAATACGCATCCTAAAATTTAAATTTTTGTGTCAAACCAGAAATTTTGTGGGTAAAATTAATTAAAGTCCCTGCTACATCTTCAAGATTAGGTGGTCTATTCTAGAAAAAGAAAGATTTAAGCCTGGGAATTAGCTTGTCATACAATTTTTTGTCGATATAGGAAGGGCGAGATTTTGAAAATACAGAATATTAGACCTAAGGTTGGGTAAAAAATAAAACGTGCATATCAAAATTGGAACTATATGGAAAAATAGTGTATTAGGACCCTGAAAATCTTTTTTGTATAGCTTTTATATTTTCGTGTATGTTAATTTTTAATTTTTTTAAGACACCTTCAACGCCCCTCGATTTTTTTCAGCTTTTTGATTAACGTTCTTCAGGCGATAATTTATTCTTCAATGTTTAAAAAAAATTTAATCTACACACCGAAAGAAATGTCGAGAAATTAATTCACGACACTGTTTCTAGATTTTATCACGTTTTGGCGCGCGAATTAAGGTCTCGGAACCCTTGCTTTTAAAGGAACGAGCTTGAAGTTTCAGGGATTAGACCACGCCCCTATGCGTTCAGGTCTCGAATTCTATGCTTTTAGATCATAGAGTCCATAACTTTAAAGCACGTAAGAATTGCAGCTCTAAAATCACGCGCTTCTATGAATTAATCTCTTGAAATTTAAAAAAATTTTAGTTTTATGTATTTTTAAATTAAATTTTCTAGGCTTATCAAATTTTTTCCACTACTTTTACCAGTAAAAAAGCATCAAACACATGAAAAATTCTTTCGTCATTCCTTTAGACTTATACATTATTTTTTGAAAACAGAGATCCATTGAACATAAGTTATCGCCGGAGGGAATTCATGAAAAAACTGAAAAATTAGAGAGACGCGTAAGACTTCCAAAAACATAAAAAAATTCACATACACAAAAACGTATTAATCGACACAAAATTAATTATACTTTTTCAGGTTACTCGTACACTACGTTTCCATATAGGTCTCATTTCCATTTCCATAATTTGGTTTTTCGACGCACCGTAAGCAATAACCATGATGATTATTATTATTTAACAGAAAATGTTATTAGGTTTTCAAATTTTCCTTTTAAATAAAGACATTGATTTGATTTAAAATCCACGTTTCACTGTGGTCACATTATTTCCGTCACTTTTTTTACCTCTTGGACATGTTCTGAACATGGTTGTGATGCACGGTAAGTATGTGGTTAGTAAACCGCAAAAGCATCTAAACCAGGATCGTATTTTGTTACCCTTCCATGCAAATAACTTCAGTTTTAAAACAGTTTTAAACATAAAAAACTGAAAATAAAAGCCTTATTCATTTTTTCATAATAATTTAAATTCTTTAAAATCTTCTAAGGATGCCTTAAAATTGGTTGAATCTAACTTTTGGCCACCACCCAAGCCAGAATTTTTTTAAATATCAACGATGTATATGTAAATTTTTCCGTTGCCCACTTTCATCGACGGTGTATGTTTTTACGACGGTGTATGTCTTCAGCCTGTAGTATGTATTTTGACACACTATCGAGTTCGTTAACCAGCTATTTTGGATGAAAATTCAAAAAGTGAGAGCATTTTCAAAATCTTTGAAACTATTTTTTTCAAGATTTAACAATCATATGTACGGCTATTAATATTAATCGAAAAGTCAAAAAATTTATTCTCATGACTTTTTTCGATAAAAGGAAAATGATCAGAGTTATAGCATTTTCAAAATCCCTCCAACAAACTAAAATTAACATTTTAAGCCAAACAATGCTATTATACAATAAGAACAATAACAAAGTTATTATAAAAACTTTTTTAATTTTATCGATAAGTCGAACTTGAAATTTTAATCGCAAAATAAAAATAAAAAAAATTTAATTTCGCGGTCAAACTATGTAAGATAAGAAAAAAGTGAATTAAACCAAAATTGTTTGCCCTGAAAATATCTACGAATTTGTAATTAATAATTTTTCGATAGGACGCGCATTTTATGTTCTATTCATAAAAACAACATGAAAAATAACATTTTTTGGACAAACGAGACAAACTGCAAAAACAAAATAACGAGACAAAACTTATTTATCCAAAAAAGGAGATACAAATTTGTTATTAATTATTTTTTGTGGAATGCGCAGTTTATGTTTTATTCGTAAGAAACAATATTCAAAATAAAGTTAAATTTTTTGACGAACGACAGAAGCTGCAGGAAAAAATAATAAGATTAAAATTATTCATAAAAAAATATGCAAATTTGTTATTAATTATTTTTTATAGCATGCGCAGTTTTTGTTTAATTCGTAAAAAACAAAATTAAAAAATTAAATTTTTGGACAAACGACACAAGCTATGGATATAATAAATAAGGAACGTAGTTTTTGTTTTAATCGTAAAACATTAGATTAAAAATAAAAAAATTAAATTTTTGTAAAAACGACACATGAGGCGAAAAAATTAAAGAAAAAAAAGTTGTTTAACCAAAAAAATATTTACAGTATTATTATAAACTCTGGTTATAAAAATATATTAAGAATAAAAAATGCGCTTTTTGGAAAAGGAACACAAGCTACAATCACTTTTTATTTAATAACATTTTTCGCTTAAATTATTTCTAACAATTTACTCAGGATATATTTAAAATTTTTAAATAACAAATTTTCTATACATCATTTTTCTTCTTATTATTAGAGAAACTTATTTCAACTTGTCTAAATTATAAAAAAAACTTCAGCACTTATTGTTAGTAATGGTTATTCTGCATCCTTGGACTATTTGGTAGCGACTGTACTACAGAATATTTTTACGTTTAAACAAAAAATAGTGGTGTGTTTTTTTTTCATTCGAACAGGTCCTATCGAACAAATTTAATATTTTTAAGAACCAGAAAAAGTTTTGAATTTTCCTAACAGCAAAAGCTTGCCTATCCTCCCTTATATCATTTTACTTTTTCTTCATTTAGTAAATTTAAAAAAATTTACATAATATTTTTCGTAATCGCACCTCTGAAACCATCTTAAATACAAATAATAATAAAATTTTTATTTTCTGTTCTAGGTAAGTGATCATTAATAATCGGCACTAAATCGGTACAAATAAATTTATCCCAGTCAGTAGCAGGATTCCAGGAAGAACCAGGAAAAAAGCAAGTAATTTATTTTGGTCTCTTCAACAGTTCTCTTTTTTTATGGAAACCGCATAAAAAAGTCGCAATTTTTAGAATAGTTTACGTTCCCACCGTTTACATACATTATCAATATTTATCTGCCTTGAACAATATGTGTTTCGTTGCAACATTAAAATAGCGAATTTTAAGATATGTATATTCGTTGCCAGAAAGAACTGATCATATTTACATTTAAAATGTATTGATAAAATTTTTTTATAGATATAACTGTAATAATTTTTTTTAATGGCTGTATACAAATTGTTCTTTGAAGTTTCTAATTTTAGTAATCGTAAATTTTAAACAGCACTTTCTGTCATTATTTCTTTTTTCTCTATTTTCTTAAATTACTTTCTTTCTGTGAATAGTCTATGGAATTGAGGAGAATATTTAGCTTTTTCTGTGCACGTTATTCGATGCAATAAACGCTTTCCCTGCAGTAGATAATATTTTCATTTTCGGAGAAAACGTTAAAATTAGAAATTATGCACTTACACTCTAAAATGAATGTTATTGTAGAATTCTCTTTGCAATAAAAAATACATCAAGAGGAGCATTTTTTAAATGAAAATGTTTTGATAATCATTATAGAGTTTTATAGTCCATTTATAGTCCATAGTTTATATATTATATATATTATATATTTTATAGTCCATAGCATAAATTATACATGATGATAATAAAAAATAGTGAACAAATGATCATTTTAAATTAATTTTAAATTTTAAATTCAAATTTGAATAAAATCTGCCTTATTTGCGAACCATTTCTTATTCGATCTAATTACTCTCCGAGAGTAATAGGGTAAGGTTTTGACAGATTCTTATTCTTTTTGTCCAACGTCGTACTAAATTGGACTCGAGATTTCTCCCAAGCGATGGTTTACGCAGATGTTATAAAAAATGATCCAACGATTTCGTCGCGTGCAGATAGTTTTTCCTTAGCATAACGGAGAAACATCCATTACCCACTGGCCTGCCCATCATTAATTCTGCCTGCTCTTACTTTCTTCTCTCCATTTTTCATTACAAATAAATAAACAAGTGAGCTTGCGGGGGGGCTTCTTAAACCTGAATATATGCAGTTAGTCAGAACATTCAATCCCCCTTGTAACGTTTAGGAATTCCTCGCGGTGATTTGTGATCTAAAGATCTCTTGTCTACTGGACCATCCTCCCAGAGATTCTCATCCTCAAAAAGACTTATATCATACATTCAATACACTTTTTCTAGAACCAATTAATTATTTTTCAGACTTGTAAAAAATCACAAATCAAAATTAGATTTCCAAATTACACTGGAACCTGGATTTAAGTACAATTTCGGACATGGCTTGCAGTAGCCTTGAACATAAACCTAGGGAATCCAAATGTAATCATCAAGGGCCGCGTGTACCGTTGTAGTTGGAATTAGTTTCTCAGAGATTTAAAAATATTTTCATGGATTTCAAGGTCATTCGGAATTTCCAAGAATTTTGTAGGATTTCCAAATACAGTGAAACTCTTCAAAAGCCTTTCTTCTATAGCCCTTCCGAGAATTGACTCCGCGTCGAAGTTAGGTGTAAAAGGAGCTGCGCGGATCTGCGGTTGTCACTCAGGGGAGTAGCACTCTGGCGTGAACAAATAAAAGCGGAGCGGGCTATAATGAGTTAGTTTCCAACCACCGCCAGCCCTAAAATCGGCGCTATAGAAGAGTTTCGCTGTATTTCCTGGGAATTCTAGCGAACTTAGAAAATTAAATAGAATTTTATTGGATTCCTGGCGATTGCAAAGATTTCAAGAGATTTTAAGGTATTTCAAATAATTTCACAATGATTCCTAGTTTTTATTAAATCTTTCAGAATTTCAAAGATTTCTAGGGATTTGGACGTTTTTTTTGTTTAGTTTAATGAATAAGTTTAATTTAAATTATACTTAATAGCTTTTGAATGATTTCTCCTTTTTTAAATGAATTTTTTTTATCCAAAGATTTCAAGGTATTTTAAGTTTTTCTAAAGGATTTCAAAGAATTTTTTTGTATCTAAACATTTTAAGGGATTTCTAGTGAATTTGGGAAAATAAATTGAATTAAATTTAATTTCCGGGAATTCTTAGTGATTGCCAAGATTTTATGTGATTTTAGGGAATTTCAAAGAACTTCAATAAGATTCAAGTATTTTATTAAATCTCTAAGGATTTCTAGGGATTTCAAAGATTTCTCATCGGGGCTTAAAATTGTTATTTAGACCAACTTTAAAAAAGATACTTTATTTAAAAAAAATTATTTACATAGAATTTAGAACTTAATTTTAAAGTGAAAAATTTATGGAACAACCTTGATCAAAGAAGGATATTGTGCTTTAGAAACACCTATATAAAACGCGAAAATTTAAATTTATCCAATTCTTTAATAATACCTTCTTGCTTAGTGTTGAATGCGAAATAACACTGCCTGAACAATATTTTAAAACATGTGAAACAAAGAATTTAATTTTACTTATTTTAGAAAGTGCTCAATACTTTTTTTACGTTTTTCAAAGATTTCGTGAAATTTCAAAGAATTTTGTAGCATTTCCAAACATTTCAATGGATTTCTAGTGAACTTAGGAAAATAAATTGATTGTTCCGTAACGTTTTGAAGTTTCCGGCAAAAACTGAATGATTCTTTTTCAATTTTCGAGAATAATCTTTCTTTTTCAAAATTGTCTCTTTTAGAAATTAAGAGTATTGTGGGTTGCTTTAGAATGTTCTAGAAAGTTTTTTTTATATTCTTCTATTTTTAAAATACACTGTTAATTCTAAGATATCATTACCCTTCGTGGAATATTTTGGCATAGTCTTGAGTCTTTTGGAATTGTATGAAATTTTAAATAGTCGATAAATACTATAAAAAAATATTTCAGAGTCTACTAGGAGTATCAGAAAGATTTTTCGATTTCTAAAATGCTCTATTAAATCTAGAAGATTCTTTAATTTTTGTTATCGTAATATCAGTATAGATTACAGGCCTAATTTCAAAAAAAAAACCTCTTTAAAAGATTCAAATGTCAAGAAAAAGCACTTTGAACTGAAGAAAAAGTCTTTCAGACTTCAATTGAATTAGAAGTTTACATTTTAAAAGTGAGCATAAAATTCCCCAGTGAGTAGTTGTCGATGGAGAATCTGGATCAGTAGGACCTGTTTCTCAAGGAATGTAAAAAGTTCCATTATAGTGATCCCTCACGTGTCCAGTATTCATCCCCAAGGGCTGAGTCTCAGGCATTGTGATCATTACCCATGATCACTATACCGGGTGATCTTTCATATTACATCTTACATCTCACAAATGGACTCCATTCAACAACGCAAACGTTTTTTTTTATATATATCTCTTAACCCCTCCTTCTAGCTTCTCCATATGGACCACCCAGAGTTTTACTTCCTTCTGGATTTTAAAAATAACGAGTGGAGATTTTAGTTCCGATATCCTCTGTACTCTATTGTATTGAAACAATGTTCTCATATTTTTGTTTTTTTATTTAAAACTACTAGAACGAGCGGTAAGCGCGCGATTGTTGTTGTTTTTTTTTTTATTTAAATTTCTGCATTAAAATATAAAATTAGTAATACAAAATTTTTGATTTTTTAGTATCTATTATCTAACATTGTAGAAAAGAAAAGCCATGACAATTTTTTTGCTAAACAATAGAAATTTATATCTTAACTTCAGAATTATTATATAATATTTTTTTATAATAAATAGACAATCGAAGAATTGCATTTTGGAACAAAAATATTTTTTAAATCTGAAATTTTTTTGTTTAAAATCACCCTTTTTCGGCGAGAAATATTTGCATAACTCAAATTGTACAAAAATAATCTTCTATGACATCTATAGGGATTTCCAGTGTAAGTAAAATGCCAACCAAACAAAAAATTTTACAAACATTTTGAATTTAATAACTAAATGATATTCTGAACAATTGTATGATTTTTTTTATATTAAAAATATCAAAATTTTAACATAAATAATAAGAAATCGTTCCATATTGTACATCTTCTGTTAAATTGAATGATTTTTGTTAAAGACGGGGTTAAAAACAACCGATTTCTGATGCAAAATCTTAACATTGCCTTAATTCATTCTAGTAAATCTTTTCGGAATAGTTGTGAATCTTCTTTGAAATATAAATGTTATTTTATGAAAAATATCAATTTCTGACGAAAACCGCTTATATAAGCCCCTAATTTGTAAAAAGATTGAAAATTTTGTTCAAATTATAATAATTACTATTTGAAAAATCCCCATTCCTATGTATAATTTTAACGCAACCTAAAATTATTTAAAAATTATAAATATTTTAAAAAATTTAACGATTTTCAATAAAAATTTCAATTTCCAACGAAAAACACTAACAAAATCCAAAAATTTTCAAGCGTAAATTCGATTATTTTAAGAAATAATCATTGGATTTAAATCTGATGTTTTTTTTTTAAATACAAATTTCTTATGTGAAGCATAAACATAACCTCGAATTGTTAAAAAGTTGTAAATCTTCTTTGAAGTATTATTTTTTTTATGCAAATTTCCGACAAAGACCACTTAGCTATTCCAAAATTGTTAAAACATTTTAAATCTTCTTCAAATTATAATAATCTTTTTTTTTTGCAAATTCCAATTTTATTAATACGGATTTCTGACTTTCCAGGTGAAGGGCATCAACTTCCACGAAAAATAGTAAAATATAACAGAAAATTGTCCAGAATCGTAAATTATTTTCGGAATCTAATGATTTTTGTTTAAAATAACCGATTTTCTGTAAAAAAAATATAATATGACCAGAAATTCAAAAGCTAAGATAACATAACCTAAAATTGTTAAAATTTTGATTCATTTTTCGAATATTAAAAAAAAACAATTCCTTCGAGAAACTCTATTATAATCCATTTTTTTTTAAATTCTAAATCTTGTTGCAATTATAATGATTTTTGTTCGAAAATAAAAATTTTCATGTAAAACGCTAACATAAGCTAAAATTGTCAACATGCGTGAATGTTTTTTTTTATTTTAATTTTTTGCAATTAAAATACTGTCTTACACTGGAAAAATTTAACATAATCCAAAATTGTTAAAAGCTTTTGGACAATTGAAGCATAAATACATTTTTTCTTACATACAAATTGTTTAAAACTTCATGCACGGAAATTTTTTGGGGTCACAGATCACAGATGGGGTGTTAAATTTTCGAAAATTCCATAATTCAAAATAGCGGATTCAATATGGCGGCCAGTAAATCACAAAAATCTTTTTGTGGCTTCAACTTCACTTTGAACATTCTAAATAAAAAAAATCTCGCTTAATTTATGATCAGCAAATAAAAAAAAAACCCTAGAGTCATTTTGAAGCCACAGGACGACTTAAATTTTTTTGGCTGCCATATTTGATCCGCCTTCTTTTTTCATAACAAAACTGCAGAGTTCATCAGTTCTAGGAATATTGTAAACCGGGGGGTCTTATATCGGAAGTTCAGTGTATTGATTAACCATAATGATACAAATGATCAAAAAGCAAAATAAGACTTGAATCTAATTAGATTATTATTAAAGGATATAGGAATATTGTACTCAATGGAAAATGAATTTTTATTTTGAATTACAAGATTCCAGATTGTAGTGCCGAGCCTGTAGCTCGTGCTCTCTAAAAGGACTTAAAAGGTAGGGCCCACAGAATTCTCTGAATACTTCGAAGACACGTGAACAGTTTTTCAATTGCTATATTCCAAAGACTCTGTACGTGGCCAACACCCCAAGTAATTTAGTATACCTTTTTCACCCCACGACCCATCCGGCACTTGTGCTCCATTACATACAGATATAATGACCTCACATTATGTATTACCCTAAACTTGAACGGTGAGCGTTGCGAGCACACCCACCGACCACTTATGTAAATAGCCCTTAATTTCTCAAAGGAACACTGCCCAAAGAACTTACCGTGACCTCTAATCTTTTAACCCAGGGCCGCATCTGGAACCATTAAAACAGAAAAAAAAGAAAAATGTTCCACAAGTGTTGAACAAGAGACATTAGTTAACAACTAGTCTGCCCCTAATTAGCAACGAGGCTTCTACTAGTTAGCAGCTACTCTGCTCTTAGTTAACCAGACTGAATACAATTTTATATGCTAATACAACATTCTTTATGAGTACTAGACCTGTGCCAAAAGAGTCCATTTTTTAAAACATGATAACAATTTTTAGGAGTGAAAACCAAAATAATTTTTGTTCTTGAACGGATTTTTTTTCTTTAACATTATTTTAGGCACTCTTTGAATTTTTTAAACATGTACAAAAAAAATAGTTGATTAAAAATCTAGTGACTTTGTATTGTAGTCTTGAGTATGAGTAGAAGACAATTTAAATTCACAACCTTCCGTATTTAAGAAAATTCTAGGTGACAGGCTATGAAAATTTAAAACATGATTTCTCAACAAACAAGATTATTTTTGAAACTATTGTTATATAATCTTCATTTTGTATGTATATTAATGCACAATTCGCACACACGATCAATGGACCATATAACCGCACACTTAAACGCTTTGAAAAATCTTTAAATCTCGGTTACAAAATCTCTGCTAAGTATTTTGAAGCAGAGTCGTCAAACTAAAAGTTGCTGAACTCAATGTTTCTTTAAAGAAATTTAAATTTAAAATATGTAAAACATTGAATTGAATTTTAATTATGTTAAAAAGGGCTCGATTATTTTATTCTTTAAAGATTCAAACCTTTTAAAACTATTTCAAACTGACAAATAATAAAGTACAGTCAAGTTGAAAATGTTTTAATAACCATACTGACAAAAAAGCATTTTATGCTACACAAAAACCTCTATAAAGCGCACATAATTTAAAATATGGAGAAAAACATGGCTCTTAAAAATACCTCAAATTTTAATATTCTCCCCAAAAAACTGTTTTTATAAATGCTTATTGTTAATTGTTTGATTATTTTTGAGAATAAATATCATTCTTACATTAATACCAAACAGTTTTAGGAAAATAACATTTGTTCGCTGATAATAACACTATTTTTCAATTTCTTTATCAAATCTGTTTGTAAAAATAGAATGAACCAATAATCAAATTATAAGAAGTTATCAAACCATAAACAATTTTTAAGTAAAAATGTCATTTTTCCATACCTTGAGTGAAAATCTTGTAAATAAATAAACCCTCTGTGGGCATCTGAAATAGGGAGTGTCAGGTGTTCTCACTCCATTCAAATAATCTATTTGCTGATATTCTTTCCTTATTGGAAATTCTATTGCGAATTCTATTTTTTCATAAGTGTTATTAAATTGATCAATGCAGATTTAAGATGAGATGGGGATGATTTCACTTTGGAGTACTGGCCTGTTTAATTAATCGGGCGAATTAAAGGTTCCTAATGAATGCACATATCTAAGTGGAATCTTCACGATTATACTGATGGTCGCAGCGGCGCTTTCAGAGCTTCAAACTTATCCTTATCAGAGTTTACGAGTTTACTAAATTTCTATCCTCGCAGGAATCGTTACCTTTAATTACGTATTTTTATCGAAACGTTTTATCGCAAATATGATTTTTAACTAAGTTAAATCTGTCGGGTTTAATTTTAATGTTAACTGAAATGTATTGCTGTCTAAATTTAAATAATGGTAATGGACTCGTTGCTAATTGAGAATGCCTATAAGGGCCAAATTTACTGGTAAATTAATCGAGAGAATTTAATTTATTTCAAATGTTCTAAATTTAAAGAACCTTTCATTCTGATCTAGATATATAGAATAATGTAATTCAGCGTGAACACTCTATTCGTATTTACTTATTAACAGAGGTTGAAAAATAAAATTAAAAGGAACTAATTATGGATTAAAATGGCGAGGAGCTTCGGATGACAAAGCGTTACGAAATGAGAATCCTATTTTCAATTCGTATCATTGTTCACAATCATGTGAGTGCCTATAAGTGGAGATAGGATTCTGGATTAAGAGTCTTTCGTGTAGCGTCGATTTCTCCCCGAGATTCAAGGGTTGATCCAATCTCTAGAAGAAAACAAGCGGGCATACAAGAATTGGCTTCAGGTGACAGAGAAGCTTTTTATTCTTGGAGAATAAATGAGATCGATAATTGTACCGGGAATCCAATCCTGAGTTTATGGGGATTTAATTAAAACATATTTCGCATCCGCTAATTATACAAATAAAAGAAGGGTAATTTATAATCAATGAATAAATAAAATCCAAAGAGGATTTGTTATATGCATATGAAGTTTCGTGAACTCAATGTTTATTTTAGAAGTTTGGCCTTTTATATATCAAGATACACTTTGCATCCGATGGATAGTAAATATGAGTAATGGCAAACGTACTGTAAGGATGTTTTCAACTTTTCAACTTCATCTATGATGATGAGTCAATTTTCATAAATCACTTGCATGTTTCAACTTCTTGAGAAAAATCTAGATCTTGTAAAATAAAATAGAGCTTAGCTGCTTTGAACGTGCTCTGTACAAAACATATCTGAGCTGATTGCTTCCTAATCTGTAATAGAATCGCTCCCCTTTCTCACGAATGTGATAGCTAAACTCTAAAAGTCCAGAGAAATTCTTTATTGTTGGAATTATACTTTTCGAATTCTGTAGACATTTTCCTATTATTCTCAATTTAGATTGGAACTCTCTTTTCTGACTCGAGAATATAGATATAAGTCTAGACATGCCCAAACTAAGAATTGTAGATCATAAAATCTAACTAGTAAGTTATTAATTTCATAAATTAATAAGAACATAATACTTCATTGAATTATTATCATCATATCACAGGAATTTCGTTTTATTTACATCCTAAAAAAATAGATTCGAAAAAATAGATATTATGCCAAATAGTCATCCGAGTAAAAAGAAATTAGGACATGTGAACTAACTATCTACCATGAAGGAATTTTTTGCAATACCAACCCCTTTTCCATCTTTTTCACTGCTATCGTTCGAAATTGTTGAGAAAAAGAAGTGATGGCAAATGGTAATTTGCCACAGTAATTTAGACAAATGATAATTAGGAATTAGGTCCCTCCACTAAAATTTCAAAATTATCCATAAACCAAACGGTAATTCTAACATAGTTATGTGATGTCTGATGATTCTTCTTCCTCTTAAACTTATTTTTTTAAAATGTTCATGACAAATTTTATAGCTCATTTCCTCCTTCGTCATTCTTCAAACAATTCTGAGATCCATGAAGTGAGGTTGAAATATTTATTGGCTATTTTTAAGCGAACGGTCATCAGAGTTTGTATACTCGATGCATTAGCGGACATTTCTTCCGCGAAAATGTCTGTAAATCAGTTGTGACTAGTCCCACGCTGCGTACATATTTTGCACGTATGCGATTCTCCGTTAGAGTTCAGAGTCAGCATTTATATCTGTATTATCTCATTACTTAAAAAATTACGATTATTCTTACTAAAATTTTGTTTTTGCCCAAATTTTTTTAGAATTTACAAAGTATTCCCTGACGAAATCAAGATATGTGCTTTGATGCAAACATTGCAAACTTTGGTTTTCTATTTCGAAAGATTTGCTAGCTGCTTATGATTCATCTTTGTAAATTTTTTGTTTGCTAAGTGGCAAACTCCTTAAATCTTGTGAAAAATTCTAAATGTGGTTGCATAATACTCTAATAGAACAATATTCACAACTTTATATAATTTTAACCAAGCTGCAGAAAATTGATGCACATCTCTCCACATATCAAGTATATGAAAGGACATACTTTTTCTTTACAAAGAATATTTTTTATTAATCTGGAAAAAAATAATCCCAAAATTACTATAAAACATAAATAACTAATTGAAGGAGAATATTGTTGATTTTAGTGAATATAAATAAAACAAATATACTCAGAATGTAACGAAAAAATAGATGAAACGCATTCCAGTTGGTAGAAAATGAACCCATCCAGAAACAATCAATCATTCGTTGATGTAGGATCAGCGAAAAAAGTAATTAACGCGCACAGTTCACTCTGTGTTGCTACCGAAACTTCCAGCGATGAGGTAGAGGATAAATGTGAAAAAAGGGATACAAAAATTCTAAAAGCAATCGTTCATTTACCTTTTAGTTATTCCAAAACTTCAGACTTAAGTGTAATTTGTATGTATATTTAATGTGTATACTTGGATGTTATAATGTTGTAGAAAATTGATTTACGACGTTGCTATATCATGATTGTACATGTCGAGTGGCGTGTGAACGAAATCAGTTGATCGAACGCTTAGGCAGATAATGAGTGTGCCGGGAGCCATTCATTCTATATGTAAAGTCAATGAGCCGCTTGCGGTACAGCCAAGTCACAAGTCTTACTGACCGACTGACACCTGTCGTTCGCATTAACCAGATTGTACAGGTGCTTTCACATGTGAAAATCATGAACCTTTTTTTCATAGGTGTATTTTTTTATTTACACTATACTGCATAATTTATATACATGTGAATAGAGAAGGATTGATAAGTGAGCCTTGGGTTGAAGAGGATTGCAAACTTGTTTCGGATTGCTTCGAATTAATTGGAATTGGTTCAGGTATGAACAACTGATGCTCCGCATCATAGAACCGATTAAAACTTTCTGGCGATTAGAGTAGAGGAATTAAATTTAAGCTTCGTTCAGAGATCAGGGCCCCCCACTTTAGGCAGCAGAAAGTTATAACCAGTTCTTTGATCCGGAGCCTCAATTGTTCATACCCGAACCAATTCGAATTAATCCGGAGCAATCCGAAGCAAGTTTTCAATTCTCTTCAATTCATCTCAGTCCGTTTATCAACACTCAATTCAATCCAATGAATCTGAGGCTCACTTACCAATCCTTCTTTATTCGTGCAGGAACTACAAATTCAATCCGAACTCGTACTGAACCCATTTTTCAATTCATGTATCCAAATCTTTTTAATCCGTAGAATCTTTTAAAATTTAAAAGGAATTAATCCGACACTTTTACGAATGATTAATATTGTGCATGTGAAGCTAATCTGACTGAATCCCACATCAATGATTAGATGAATGAAAACACTCTTCCCAAGCAAGTTTTAACCTTTTCCAGTCTCACAAGTGAGTGTGCTCAATCGGAGTGAACCGGAAAACAATCCGAACCCAACTTTTAATCTTTTTCAATTCTTTCATAAACATAATTTTTAATGCTAACACAAATTTTATTCCGATTCACCCAATACACCACCCAATAAAATGAATCCGAAATACAAAGGAAAAGTCTTTTTAAATCCGAATGTATCTATCTCTTTTTAGAAAATATATACAACTTCGCTCTTTTCAAGAATTTTTCATAGATTTTTTTATTTTTTATTTTGCAAAGTTGTTTTCTGATTTAGAGCGAGGTGGCCGAGAACCATCCCACATTATAAAACCCTGTAAATGTTGCCAGTCTTTGCATATTTCTCACCGTTTTCATCATACCTCAAAATTTTTATTTTATATTTTTTAAATCTTTTTATTGGATTAGTTTGAATTGGACGAAAAACTTTCCCCTCTGCAAATACAATATTTGGTTGTTAATTTTCATGTGTCTCGGATCGTTTTCGAGGTAATTCAAAATTCCAAATTATTCAAATTTTTATTTTATTTTAAACTTTGAAAATCTTTTCACCATAGGACAGTACGGGCTTTGTCGAAAGACATCCCTCTTTTTGACACTTTTTTCCCTTTCCACTATAGTTAGAGAAATTAAGAATGAATTGCACCTAATACAAAACTAACTCGACTTAAAAACACTTACTTTTATTGTTAATTTGTTTACTATTTGAAAATTAATTATAAGAATTAAGCAAGAAATGTTGCCTCTTTTGAAATCTGCGCCTACTTGAATTATATGGTTTAGGGATTACACATTAACTTAGCGTTATGATTACTCCTGAAGTTGGTCCAAAGTAATGTCCTTTTCAATAGGTTTTTTTTCAAATAGAAATGTTTAAATTTAAAGAAAAATATATGTTATCGACATATATCGACATGTCAAGTGTTAGTGTTCGTGCTGAATAATAAAATTTATAGATAAGTGCATTGAAAAGTATTGTAGGCCTCAACGTGTGATGCAACCATTCATAATGTTCTCTACATTTGATATAAAGTTTATTGCATAAGCTTCTAAATTTAGCATGGACACAAACCCTTGATTACTCGAGATGTTGGCAAATGTCGGTAATAGAAATCTTTGACGTTAAAACAAGAACAACCATTTTGATATTTGAAGTTACCTTCTTACTTCCGGAATATACCAATCCTAAGTTTTTAGCATCTGCCTTTCCCAATCTTGATCAATTATTTTTTCAATATAAAAAAAAATGAATTCGTATACGGCTTTTGTATTCTGCAAGCATACGGAGAAACAGAAAAAGTTAATAAATTTTTCCACTTTCAAGTATTGAACAAAAGCTGACTAAGCTTTTTGTGTTGGGTCAATAACAAAGAAAGCGACCAAGAAAGACACCGATTTTTTGGGTCTGGAATTTGTCCTTCAGCTTCTATTTTCCAAAAAAGGATCACAGGGTGTAAGGACAGTGGAAAGAGTGGAAAGCTGCTGGACTCTCATTCATGCTTAGCAGTACCGGATTAAATGGAAAGGATCCCTTTTATCGAGACTAATCCAACTTTGATTATCCCATATCGAGTTAATATGGCAGATGGTTATTTTGTTGGGGAAAAGCGATATATATATTTTTGTAAAAAAAGGTGAGGAGGATATCCTTCATTCGTGCTCAGGTATCTCCGGATTAAATTGAATGCTATTCTGGGTGGGATATATTTTTACGACTGGATCCAAATTCTCTCGGAGAAATTTATGTGGTTGTTTTGGACAAAATTAGAAGCTATAAGGTTCGGGCTTCCTTCTTAAAAATGACAGATTCTAGTTTATTACGATCTTTATTTAATTATATTGTCGTTTTAAAGGTACTTTTTTTGCTGGTGAAATATATGTTACAAGTATGAAACTAGTACGATTTCATACTGAAGCATTCGAAGATGAAGACATTTGTAGTCTAAAAAACCATACCTATTATGATTATTTAAAATGGACGCGTGAAGATCATCTACCTTAACGTCTTTAAATTAAAAAAAAACTAAAAAAAACTGCTGAAAAACATATTTAATGTCCATTTCAATTTGACAGTTTTATAGTCAAAGTTTTATATTTTTAAAGTACTTTCTCTGATGAGTTTGTTCGAACGGCAAGTGTGAAACAAATTCCTTTATTAAAGAAATCAAGGATTTCGTTTTTTATAAATAATTTCAAAAAATATAAGAAGAGAGCACTGCAAAGTCAAAAGAATTTATGCAAAGAATACACCCGGACTCTTTGAAAGTCTTAGGATTTTTTTTGTTTCTACAGCTACCTGACTAATCGTTTCTCCTCTAACAGATCGTTAAGATATGATCTCGTATAACCGCAGATGAGATACCAATTTGTACGACTATCCATTTCTAAAATGGGCAACATGGAATTCCCTAATTTTCTTCGTTTCTTCACACCTTCTATTTAATTTCACTTTTCGTAGAATTAAAAGCAAATACAGGAATATTCTGCTTGCGAATTTTCTTCATTCATAGAAATTGGATGATTTAAATAAGTAAACAATTTAAAGTATTTGAAAGTATTTGAAAGTATTTGAGAGAATTCAAAGAGTCTTAAGAGATCAATGAATTAAATTTTTTTAAGAATTCAAACATTGACATTTTTTTTAAGATTTCGAAGAATTAAATTCTTTTTTTAAATTTAAAGTATTAAATTAATTCAAATTCTTAAATTCGTTTAATAGTTTGAATTCTTAAAATTTGCTCAATGCTTTGAATTCTTCAAACCCTTTTTTTTGAAATCAAATAATTCAGAAGAATTCAAAAAATTTAAGATAACTCAAAAATATTCAAAAAATTTTACGAATTCTATGATTTAAAAATATTTAAAGCATTCTAAATACCTAAAAAATTAAAACAATGAAAATAAATATGAAGAATACAAAAAATTCAAAGAATTCTAAAAATACGACGAACCTAAAATAATCCAAAGAGTTACGAATTCAGGTCAGTTACAAAAATTAAAACAAAATTTAAGTACTTAAAAATGCAAATGAATTCAAGAAATTCAAAAGATTTCAATGATTTTAAAAGAACTCAAAAGAATGCAAAGAATTACAAAAAATTTTAAGAATTTCAAAAATTCAAAGAATGTAAAATATTTAACGAATTCAAAAGGATGCAAATTTTTTTTAAAGAATTCATGAAATTCAAAAAAATTTATAAATGGTACAAGTAATTGAAAGAATTCAAATAATTGAATAAATGGAAGAAAATTGAAAAATTCACAATTTAAAAAAATTCAAAACATTTCGAAAAAATTGACAAATTCAAATCATTTTAAAAAAGTCAAAACATACAAAAGGATTCAAAAGAATTCAGAAAATTTAATCGTATAAAAAAATTAAATAATTTAAAAGAATTTCAGTAATTCAAAATCATTCAAAATCATTGAAAAGAATTGAATAAAATCTGCAAGAACTGAAACGAACTATAAAGAATTCAAATTTTTTTAAATTAAAAGATTTTAAAAGAGTTCAACGAATTCAAGGAATTTAAGAGAATTAAAACAATTCAAAGATGTCAAAAAATTAAAAGAATTCAGAAAATTTAAAAAATGTCACAGACCTCAAAGAATTTAAAGAATTAAAGTAACTTCAAATAATTCATAAATTTTTTAAATTCCAAAAGTTTTAAAAAGATATAAAGAAGTAAAAAAATTCTAAGTATTTGAAAGTATTTAACATTTTTTTAAGATTTCAAAGATTTAAATTCGTTTTTTTAATTTAAAGAATTTAATTAGTTCAAATTTTTCAATTCGTTTAATTCTTTAAACTCTTAAAATTTGCTCCATGCTTTGAATTTTTAAAAACTTTTTTTTTGAAATCAAATAAGTTAGAAAAATTAAAAAAATTCAAAATAACTCAGAAATATTCAACGAATTTTAGGAATTCAACGATTTCAAAGGTATTGAAAGCATTCTAAATACCTAAAAAATTAAAAAGAATTAAAAGAATTTGTAAGCATTCAAAGATTTCAAATAATTAAAAACTTGAGAGAATTTAAAACAATAAAAATAACTGAAAAAAAAACAAAATTCAAAGAATTCCAAAAATGCGAAGAATGTAAAATAATCCAAAGAATTACGAATTCAGGATAAATTACAAAAATAAAAAAAGGTAAGTACTTAAAAATTTAAATGAATTCAAGAAATTTAAAAGATTTCAATGATTTTAAAAGAATTAAAAAGAATGCAAAGAATTACACAAAAATTTAAGAATTACAAAAAATTCTAAGAATGGAAAGTATTTAACGAATTCAAAAGAATTTATAAAAGTTTGAAAGATTTCAATTAATTGAAAAGAATTTATAAATGAGACAATGATACAAATGATTGAAAGAATTCAAATAATTGAAAAAGTTGAAGAAAATTGAAAAATTCAAAAGATTTCGAAGAAATTGACAAATCTCAAGTCCAAATTTGGTCGTTGGATATAAATAAATTTGATGATTGGACTTTAAATGGAATATCTAATTTGGATTTTAATCTAATTTAAATTACTTAAATTATGATATAAAGCAATTTAAAAAAGTCAAAAAATACAAAAGGGTTCAAAATAATTCAAGAAATTTGATCGTATAAAAAAAATTAAATAATTTAAAAGAATTTAAGTGATTCAAAATCATTCAAAGAATTGAATAAAATCTGCAAGAACTGAAACGAATTAAAAAGAATTCAAATTTTTTAAATTGAAAGATCTTAAAAGACTTCAACAAATTCAAGGAATTTAGGAAAATTTAAACAATTCAAAGATTTCAACAAGTTTCAAGAATTCAGAAGATTAAAAAAATTTTCCAGACCTTAAAGTATCACAAAGAATTAAAATAATTTTAAATATTTCCAAAATTGGTTAAATTCGAAAAAATTCGAAAAGTTTCAAAGAATGCACAGAATTGACAAAGAATAAAAAATAACTTCAAGAATTAAAAAGAATAACAGATATTTAAATAAATTACAAGAATTCTAAAACATTCGAAGAATTCAAAAGAAGTTGCAAAAATTCAGTGAATTTAAAAGAATTTAAAAGAATTCAATGTATATTGACAAAATTTAAAGAATATTAAAGAATATTCAAGGACTGAAAGAAAATGCAGTGAATTTCATAGAATCAAAAAGATTTTAAAAGAGTTCAGAAGAATTGAAGGTGAATTGAAAAATTTTAAATTAAGGTACATTCAAGGCGATTCAAAAGTATTGAAACAAAAATTGATTTATTATAAACACCTATTCTTACAATTAACTAACCTGTTGCTTGTATCATAATAACTATTTCTATACATAATTTTCCACTTTTAACATTATAAAAAACCCTGAAACAGTGTAGAAAGGTGCCTTTTTATGTTGATATATTTATCTGCAACAGGCGATTTTACAAGATGAATAGAAGGGAGTGAATCTTTTTGAGTTCAAAAACGAGCTTAAGACACGAAGAACGACACTTGTGGGCGACAGCCTGGGATTCCCATTGTTGGTGAAAGCTACCTGTCGCAACTACACCTGTTCCCGAACGTGTGCCTTATTTTCTACTTATCGGTCAGCTTAAGGACCATTTGAGAACTCTTCTTGGAGAAAACTTGTGCAAAGAGAGGATAGGATCAAAGTCTTCTAATTGGGTTCAACAGACCGAGAAAATATTTGACATTTTCAAGGACTTTTTGAAATCTGAATATAACTCTAATAACCAATTATACGACTATTTACTGAGTTCAGCCAGGAAGTATTTTCAGAAAAATTCTTGGAACATGTTAGAAAGTTTATTTAAATCTCAACTGATAGAAATTTGTATTCAAAACTATTGAACTTTGATTGACGCAAATTAAAAATTGTATTAATATTTTTTACATATCTTGTACATTGAAATACAAACCTTTCCATAATAAATTTCTGTTTCAATACTTTCTACATAAATATATAAAAAAAAATATTTTATATCTTTTGTATTTTGAGAATGGAAAATAATCAATTTTTTTCAAGAATAATTTTATGCAAAAGAGCATGAAAAAGATTCAATCATTTGAAAAAAAGATTTCCAAACTATCTCACTTTCCGGCTCATTAGAGACATAAATATCAATAGAAAAGAAAAAAGTGGGAGAAAAAG
>JAAAKG020185490.1:0-15648 GCA_010014905.2 Druon quercuslanigerum
AAGATTACATCAAAACTCAATTGATATTTAAAGAAAAAAATTATAATCTTGTAACATTTTTTATTAAAATCTTTTATTAATGGAATAAATTTTTTAAAAACTTTTTATTTATTATTAGCAGGCCTAATTTACTTACAAAACGCGAAAAATATTTTTTAAATGCAGGAAATTCAGTACATTTAAAACGAATTTAAAAGTTTAAGGAAATACAAAAAAATTGAATGAAAGGTGATTTTAAAAGAATTCAAGATGAATTACACAAACATTTAAAAACATGATTAGATTGAATTGAATAAATTTAGAAGAAACCAGAAAATTTAAAATTATTTAAAAGAGTTCAGAATAAATTGATCAGAACTGAAAGTGAATTTCTAACGAAGTCAAATAAATTGCAAAAAATATTTGAAGATATTTTTTACTATTTTCTAAAATTCCAAAAATTCCAAGAAAACATTGAAAACAATTAAAAATTCTTTACAATATTTTTAAATACGCTACGAATTTTTAAAAAGCCCGGAAAATTTGTTGAAGCTCTCAAAAATTACTTTTTCTTTTTGAAAATATCTTAACATTTTTATTTACCTTAGAAATCACTTCAAATGATTAAAATCGAATAAAAATACCAAAGATATTTCAAATCCTTTAAGATAATTAAAATCTCTTTAAAGTTTTTGAGAATTTTTAAAAATACCCAAAAACTTTTAAACCCATTCAAAATATTAAAATTAAATTAAAATTCCTTGAAACTTTTAAAAATACTGTACAATTTTTATAAAAATTTGAAATCCTATTAAATTACTGAAATAAATTGAAAATTCCTTGGAAACTTTTAAAATGCCCGAAAATCATTTGAAATCCCTTGACATTTTTTTAAGCTTTCGAAAATTACTTGAAATTTTGAAAAATATCCGAAGATCTTTAAAATCCTTTGAGACCCAATTAAATATTTTTTGGATCAACTAGTCTAAACTAAAATCATTATAGTATTTTACTTTGAAAAAATTCTAAATTCGCTGGGATACGAACCCAGGTCTACAAATTGTGGCTCTACCCGCTAAGCTACACATGGCACCAGACCAGCATTCTGTAGACCTGAGTTCGAATCCCAGCGGAGCTAGAATTTTTTTCACAGCAAAACAGTATAAATAATTTGATTTAGAATAGTAGATCAAAAACCGTTATTTCATTGATAAAAAAATTATTTTGCAACACTATTTGACAAGATTACATAAAAACTCAATTGATATTTAAAGAAAAAAATTATACTGTTTTAACATTTTTAATTAAAATCTTTTATAAATGGAATTAAACAATTTTAAATTTTAATTTATTAACTAATTAACTTAAAAAGCGTGAAAAATATTTTGGAATTTAGTAGATTTGAAACGAGTTTTAAAAAGTTTAAGGAAATACAAAAAAATTGAATAAAATGCTTCAGAATACAAGGAGATTTTAAAAGACTTCAGGATGAATTACACAAAAAGTAAAGAAAAATTATTAGATTCAATCAAGTAATTTTAGAAGAATCCAGAAAGTTCCAGAAAATTCAAGAGGATTCAAAATAATTCAGAATAAATTGATAAGAACTGAAAGTGAATTCCTAACGATGTAAAATAAATTGTAAAAAATATTTGAAGATATTTTCTAACTTTTTAATTTTATTTTAAATACCTTGGAATCCTTGAATATTTTCAATACTTCAAATTTCAAGAAAAAATTGAAATCAATTAAAAATTCTTTAGAATATTTTTAAATACGCTACGAATTTTTGAAAAAACTCCCGGAAATTTGTTGAAGCTCTAAAAAATTAATTGTAATTTTTGAACATGATTAAAATCTATTAAAAATACCAAAGATATTTCGAAATCTGTAAAATATTTACAAATCCTTTAAATAATTTAAAAGCTCTTAAAAGTTCTTTAGAATTTTTAAAAATACCAAAAAATCTTTTAAACACCTTCAAATTATTAAAATTCAATTAAAATTCCTAGGATACTTTTAAAATACCCTAAAATTACTTGAAATCCCATTATACTATTTTACATTGAAAAAAATTCTAATTTCGCTGGGATTCGAAAGCAGGTGTACAAATTGTGGCTCTACCCGCTAAGCTACACATGGCACCAGACCGGCAATGTGTAGACTTGGGTTCGAATCCCAGCGAAGCTGGAAATTTTTCCCAGAAAAACAATATAATCATTTTGGCTTAGAATAGTAGATCCAAAATTGTTATTTCATTGATAAAAAAATTATTTGACAACACTACTTAACAATATTACATCAAAACTCAATTCATATTTAAAGAAAAAAAACTATAATTTTGTAATATTGTTAATTAAAATCTTGTATAAATGGAATCAAACAAATTTTAATTTTAATTTATTATTAGCAGGCCTAATTTACTTACAAAACCTGAAAACTTTTTTAAAAATGCATGGAATTCAGTAAATTTGAAACGAGTTAAAATACCCTAAAATCATTTGAAATCCCTTGAAATTTTTTTCAAGCTTTCGAAAATTACTTGAAATTTTTTAAAATATCCAAAGATCTTTAAAATCCTTTTATATCCAAATAAATTACTGACATAAATTAGAAATGCCTTGGAAATATTTAAAAAAGTCTGAAATCTTTTGAAATCCCTTGCAATTTTTTTTAATATTTATATTTCTTTTGATGAAATGACGGTTTTGGATCTACTAGTCTAAAATAAAATGATTATAGTATTTTACTTTGAAAAAAATTCTAATTTCGCTGGGATTCGAAACTAGAGAAAGGTGCTCTACCCGCTCAGCTACACAGGGCGACAGACCGGCAATCTGTAGACCTGGGTTCGAATCTCAGCGGAGCTAGAATTTTTTTTTCACAGCAAAACACTACAATCATTTTGGCTTAGAATAGTAGATCAAAACCCGTTATTTCATTCAAAAAAAAATTAGTTTACAACGCTATTTGACAAGATCACATAAAAACTCAATTAATATTTAATGAAAAAATATTATAATCTTGTAACATTATTAATTAATTAAAAATCTTTTATGAATGGAATAAAAAAGTTCAAGGAAATACAAAAAAAATATTGAATGAAATGCTTCAGAATTCTAAGTGATTTTAAAAGACTTCAGTATGAATTACACCAAAAAAATGATTAGATTGAATTGAGTAAATTTAGAAGCATCCAGAAAATTCAACAGTATTCAAAAGAATTCAGAATTAATTTATAAAAACTGCGAGTGAATTCCTAATGAATTTAAATGAATTGCAAAAAATATTTAAAGATATTTTCTAATTTTTTAAATCTTTGCAATTCCAAGAAAGTATTCAAGAAATTATTTAAAAATTTCTTGGAATATTTTTAAATAGCCTACAAATTCGGTGAAAACCCCAGGAAATTCGTTAAAACTCTCGAAAATTACTTCCAATTTTTAGACGTATCTTACCATTTTTAACAACCATAATAATCACTTCAAATTATTAAATTTCTATTCAAAACACTACAGATGTTTCAAATTTTGACAAATATTTTCAAATCTTTTAAAGTTTTTAAAATCTCTTAAAAGTTATTTGACAGTTTTAAAGATGCCTTAAAATCTTTTAAACCAAATAAATAAAAAAGAATTGTAAAATAAATCAAATTAATTAAATTAATTAAATAATTTTAAATAATTATTCAATAATAATAATAAAATATAATAATAATTACATAATTAAATAAATTAAATCCAATTATTCAAAACAATTGAAATTTCTTTGGAATCTATTAAAATATCTTGAAATTTTTTAAAGCTCATAAAAATATTGAAATCGTTTGTAAATTTTTTGTTATCTTTTAAACTATCCTAAAAACTTTTGAAATTCCCTGACTTTTTTAAAGCTCTTAAAAATTACTTGAAATTTCCAAACATATCTTACAATTTTGAAAAACCTTGGACATCACTTTGAATTATTAAAATGTATTAAAAATACACTAATATATTACAAATTCTGTAAAATATTTTGACAGCCTCTAATATTAATTTAAAGCTCTTGAAAGTTGTTTTAAATGTTTAGAAATGTCCTAAAATATTTTTAAATTTCATAAAATCTTTTAAGTTTTTTGGAAATGAAATTACACAAAATCTGATATTTCCCGAGATCATGAAAAATCTATTAAAATATCTTATAACTTTACAGATCCTATAAAATCATTCGATATCTTTCGAAATTCTAGTAAATTTTTTAAAATCCCATGCAAATTATTTTCATCCATAAAAAAATCCTTAAAAATGTATCATACTTTTAAAAATACCTTGAAATCTTTTAAGATACTCAAAAATATTTCGAATCTTTCGAAAATTATGAAATCCCTCAAAATTTTTAAAAGTTCTTCAAATTTTCTTTGAAATGTTCTAAAATCTTCAAAATATATTGAAAATTGTTTGTAATTAATTCAAAAATACTTCAAAATCTTCAAAATCCTTTAAAAAATCTTAAAAACTTTTTAAAGCTCTCGAAAATTCTTTCAAAATTATTAAGAATATTCCAAAACCTTTGAAAGTCCTTGGTACTATTGAAATCTATTATTTGTAAAGCTTTTAAAAATTCCTTTGATTTTTCAAAAATACTTTAAAATCTTAAAAAAAAATTTAAAACCTCTTTGAATAATTTAAATCTACTAAAAATTCCTGAAACTCTTTCAAAATTCCCCGAAATTTGTTTCAATACTCTAAAATCTTTTAAATCGCATCTATTAAAGATCCCTTCGAATCTTTTAAAATAATCCAGAATTTGACAAATAATTTACGAAATTGTAAAGCTCTTGAAAATAACCTGGAATTTTTAAAAAATAATCTAAAAATCTTAAAAATCAATCAATTTTATGAAATCCATAAATTCTTTGAAATCCATTAAAGTATTGTAAAATCAAGTAAAAATTACCTTAAATATTATATTTCCAGAAAACATCAAAAATTTATTTTACAATTTATATTTTTTCATATGAAATTATGGTTAAAAATAAATATTTTTTCTTTATGGAAATAAATTCGAGTCAACTGTAATAGAAACAAAAAAATTTTTAAAAATTTCAGCATTTGTCCAGTTTGATGTAATATTTTATCCACATAATCTTAAGGCAATTATGTCGGCCGAAAAAGCGATTATTTTCGAAAAATGTTCGAATTTTTTTATTTGATTAAAAATTATTTTTTGCACCTTAACGCGTTTCTTACCAAAATCCCCCGCCTTTGGCCATTCTTTTTCCAAAACCCCTGAAATTTCCCCGATTTCACAATTTTACCTAAGCCGCAGCCACCCTGAAATAAAATACAAGACAATAATTAAAAAGAAATGATAAGTTTGCAGTGTCTTTTATTGAAAAAAAAATCGGAAAACCGAAGAATCTCGCGATTTATTTTAACAGACAGACACTGTCAATAGGCTGTTCAAATCGTCTTGTATAAATATAAATCTAAAATACATATAAATACATACAGGAAAAACGATCAGTAAAATAATTCTGAACTGCTTATAAATTATCTATGTAAAACAGATTGTAATTTTTTTTCCGACGTCAGCTGTCAAATTCTAATACTCAATGTCAATATACAATAATAATAATAATAATAATTAATAATAATAATGATTATAACAAAATACGTTTGGAAATGACAATCTAGAATTTAAATTACCACATCTCATGTACAAAATCTATAACATTCAAAATCGATATATCTATATTCATTACTCAATTAATGTTACTTTACCGATCAGAAAGTACTTCATTTCATTCTAGATTTTATTTCGAATTCACTTATAACATAAAAAAGTAAATCGAAATCCATTCAAGGAGCAAAAGCTGCCATTTGCCTTCCACTCGAACTCACAATTCAAATTTCAAACTCCATTTTCTCTTTTATTTAAATACGTATAACATGCCTCACAAGTCCCCATGCGAAAAGAATTCAAATGAATTGGGAAAAATATTATTAAAAATTTTTAAAATTCTATTAATTTCCGTAAAACTGGATGGAATTTAGAGGAATTTAGGACCAAAGAGAAGAATTTAATGTAATTCATAAAAATTCACGGTGAATAAAAAAATCAAAGGAATTGAAAACAATTTAAAAAATTTTGATTGGATTCAAAAAACTTTGAAATAGCTTAGAAAAATTCAAGAGAATTCAAAGGATTTGATAAAATTCCTAAGAACTCAAGTTAATTTTTGATAGACTTTAGGATGAATTAAATAAAAACTTTTACAAATTCAATGAATTAAGTAGTATTGAGTGCATTTAGAAGAATTCAAGTAAATTCAAGTAAATTCAAAAAATTCAAGAGAATTCCAAAGAATTTAACAGAATTAAGAGTGAAAATCAATCAAAATTTCAAATTCTTTCAAATATTTAAAATCCTACTAATTTCTAACGCTTCTTGCGTTAGAAATTAGCAGGATTCAAAAGAGTTCAAATAAATTGGAACAATTTTAAGAATCGAAAAAAATGGTATTAATGACAATAAATTTAGAGTGAATTTAGAGTAATTTAGAAGAAATGAGAAGAATTCAATGAAATTCATAAAATCTCAAGGTGAATAAAAAAAATCAAAGAAATTGAAAACAATTTTAAAAAATTTCGTTGAATTCAGTAACTTTGATATAAGCTTAGACAAATTCAAGGGAATTCAAAGGATTTTATGAAATTATTAAAAATTCAAGGTGAGTTTTTATTAGAATTCAGGATGAATTGAATAAAAAATTTGCAAAATTCAATAAATTAAGTAGAGTTGAGTGAATTTAGACGGATTCAAGTAAATTAAAAAAAATTCAAGAGAATTCCGAAGAATTTAAAAGAATTAAAGGTGAATTTCAAGACAAAAAATTCTTTCAAATATTTAAAATCCTACTAATTTCTAAGGCAAGAAGTGACTAATGACTACAGAACAATTCGAGATAAATTCAAAAGAATTCAAATAAATTGGAACAGTTTGAAGAATCGAAAAAAATTTGACTACTGACAATAAATTTTGAATGACTTTAAAGTACTTTAAAAGAAATGAGAAAAATTGAATGAATTTCATAAAAAATCAACCTGAATTTAAAAAGCAATCAATTTAAATTGAAAACAATTTTAAAAATTTGATTGAATTCAGTAACTTTGAAATAAGCTGAGAAAAATTCAAGAGAATTCGAAGGATTTTATTAAAATCCTAAAAATTGAAGGTGAATTTTTAATCGACTTCAGGATCAATTAAATAAAAACTTTTAAAAAATTAATGAATTAAGTAGAATTAAGTGAATTTAGAAGGATTCAAGTACATTCAAAAAAACTTAAGAGAATTCCAAAGGATTTAAAAGAATTAAGGGCGAATTCCAAGAAAAAATTTCAAATTCCTTCAAAATTTTAAAAACCCACTTATTTCTAACGCAAGAAGGGACTAATGACTACAGAACAATTCGATATAAATTCAAAAGGATTCAAAGAAATTGGAACAATTTTAAGAATCGAAAAAAATTTGATTGATGACAATAAATTTTGAGTGAATTTAGAGAAATTTAAAAGAAATGAAAAGAATTAGATCAATCAATTAATCAAAATTGAACCAATTAAAATTGAAAACAATTTTTAAAAATTTTGATTGAATTTAGTAACTTTGAAATAAGTTTAGAAAAATTCAAGGGAATTCCAAGAATTTGATGAAATGCCTAAGAATTCAAAGTGAGTTTTTAATAGACTCCAGGAAAAATAAAATAAAAACTTTAAAAATTCAAAAAAATGCATCGAATTAAGTAGAAAATAGAAAATTTATAGAAATTCAAGTAAATTAAAAAATTCAAGAGAATTAAAAAGAACAATTTAAGATCAATTGGAACAATTTCAAGAATAATAAAAAAAAATTGTATTCGTGACAATCAATTTTGAGTGGATTTAGAGAAATTTTAAAGAAATTAGAAGAATTAGATGAAATTAATAAAAATTCAACATGAATTTAAAAAGCAATCAATTAAAATTGAAAACAATTCATAAACATGGAAAAAATTATCGAATTGGGTAGAACTGAATGAATTTAGAATGGAAATTTTTTAAAAGTATTTAGGATAAATTAATAAGAATTCACAGCGAATTACAAATAAATTGAAAAAAAATATTTTAAAAATTCTTTAAATCTTTGAAATCCTCCCCAATGTCTTGCGAAAAATTATTTGAAATCCATTAAAATGTTAAAATCCCCAAAAATTATAGAAACCCTTGAAAAATTCCTTAAAATTGTTTATATCTCTTGAAAATGTTTTGGAATCTTTTAAAATACTCAAAAATATTTCAACTCTTAGAGACCTTCAAAATACTGAAATAAATAAAAAAAACTTCTGGGAATCTTTTTAAATATCTTAAAATATTTAGAATACTTGGACATCTTTTGAAAGCCCTTAAAACTTTTTAAAGCACTTGAAACACCTGAGAATATTTTGCAATATTCTCAAGCATTTCAAATCCTTTTAAACCCCATTCCATTACTGAGACCATTAAAAAAATTATTTCTAATCTGCTAAAATAATCAAAATTATTTTAAATCCTTTACACTTCTCTAAAAAATTTTAAAGCTCTTGAAAATTCAACGGAGGTTGAAAATAATGAGTTAAAATATTTCATATGCTTTAATCATTTTATCAATTGATCCTCAGGATCAATTAAATAAAAACTTTAAAAAATTAAACAAAGTTCATTGAATTAAGTAGAAAAGAGTAAATTTATTGAAATTTAAGTGAATAAAAAATGTTCCAGTAAATTCATAATCCATTAAAATATTATAATTTGCCGTGAAATTGTATGAGGATATTTTCTGAAAAAATGGAAAATGTTTAAAAATACATTGAGAGTTCTAAAATCCCTTGAAAACATTGAAATCTTTTAAAGTATTTTAAATCCTAAAATATATCGAAAGCTTTAAAATCACTTCAAATTCATTAAATTAATAAAAAATTCCTTGAAATCTATCAAAATTCCTTAAAATAATTAAAATCCTAAAAATGCCTTTAATCAATTTTCTACCACGATTCAACCAAAAATAGAAGAATTAAATTTTTATTTAAAACAATCAATTTTCAAAAAGGAAAATTAATTATCAACAAAATAATTCAATTTTAAACCCAAAAAATTAATTTTCTACCAAAAAAGATACCGTTGCAATTAAATATATAAATTTTCAATTAAAAAAGATAAATTTACAAGCAAAAACTAGAATGGTTCAATTTGCAGTTGGAAAAGTAAATTGAACCAAAATGTGTTTTCAATCAAATTAATTAATTTTATACTAAAAATATAAATTTTCAAGCAAAAAGTTAATATTTACATCTTCAGTTAAAAAAATGAATTTTTAACTAAAAAGAAACAAATTTACAGCTAATTTTTAATCACAAAGGTGAATTTTCAACTAAAAATATGAAAATTTTGAACGAATAGTGGAATTTTGAACCCGAAAGAAGAATTTTTTATAAAACAAACTTTTAACTAAATATTTTTTGCAACCAAAGAAATTAATTCGTAACAAAAAATACAATAGTTAAACTGTCTACAGAACAGAAAAATTTTAAACTAAAAAATTACATTCCTATCAAAAATGATAAATTTTTGACACAAAAAATGGAATAGTTAAAGTGAATTTTTATCGAAAATTATAAATCTTAAACTAGCATTAATATAATTTTAAAACAAATACATGAATTTTCGAATATAAAGTTAAGTTTTCTACAAAAAAAAAAATGCAAAATTCACCATTTTTATAAATTATAGATTTCAAAGATTCAGATTAACTTCCAAAAATATAAATCTGCGTTAAAATTTTCAATACTCTAAATTAAATAATCAAACAATGAACTTAAAAAATGTTCAAAAATATATTTTTTAAGTAATTTGAAGCTCGATACATTAAAAATTGAAAAAAATTTTTTAAACTTAACAGCTCTTAAATTAGAACTTAAATTGCTTTATTTTGAATATTTCAAGCACCCCTGAAAATCTTTAAAATTTTATATCAAAATCTTGTTACAAGGCTTTTTAAAAAAGTCAAAATTGCACATTCAATTAAATAATCAAATAGACGGAATTGTGAATTCGTTGGAGGAAAAACTATTATTATAATTAAAATAATAACAGTGATGCTAGAACACATAATAAAGTTCAAATACTAAAACAGTCAACCAAGCTGCCGTGTTACAGATTAAAGCCACTTAGGCCGCGTTATCATATAATTAATTAAAAATCTGGCCAATAATTGCGTTGGCTCGTATTGGAAAATAAGTAATATTAAAATTACTCATTCGAATTTCTTGCTGCTAATTTTAACTAGTCTCCTAATGATAGAAGGGAAATACGTGAAATCACAGACGAATTATGTTCCCGTCCAATCATAAATTCAGTTTTTCTTAATATTGCTAGAATTAATTAAAAAAATTAATCATCAATATTCTAATTAAAATGTCGCTAATTTGACGTATTCCCTTGCCTAAGGGCATGAGAGTAAGTAGTAAAATAAAATGCTTTCTAAATTTACAAGTACTCCTAGGAGTTAGATTGGACTATAGGGACGATTTTTTAAAATTGTTTAAACAATATCATTACATTCTTTTCACCTCTATTTGCAACTCTTTCTTCTCTAATTTGATTATAAACGCTAAGACCTTGCGCAACACTAATATTGTCTCTGCCATAAAATGCAGGCATTTTTTTCGTGTTTGTTTGATAAATTAAAAACAGACACACCTTTCGGGATTTTTTATAAATTCTTACTCCTTTCAGTAATAGCCATTTTTAAGAAAAACTTTTTAAAAATTCACGGAATCGCCCCGTATTTGTAACTGGAATGTCGGGGTTCGATTCCTGCTGTTGGAATTTTTTACCATTTTTTTTTATTGTAATCGAGTATGAAATTTATTGAAATAAAGCTGATTTATTAATTTTTAACCATTTTTTGTATGATCAACAATAATTTATGTATTTTTTTAATGACAAAGCCAGGACCGTTTTAGTCGAGAGAAAAAATTCCCGGTCATTTTAAGGTTCGCAAAAAAATGTCTCGACCATTAAAATTTAAAAATTCGAGCTCTTAGATCTGAAATTTAAAATAAATTTATTATTTCGAAATTTATTTATTAATTCGCTCAATAATTTACACGTATGAAATAAAAGCTTTGAGCACTTTTTAATTGACCAATTTTAAATTAAATGCTGTTTAGCTGCAAAATTAAAAACTTGCAACTTTGATAAATTAAACAGTTCAAAGATTTTTGATTAAAAATATAAATTTACAATAGATTATTCTTTTCAATGTTCTAAATTTAAGAATCTATCAATAAATAAGTAAATTTTCAAAAATATATATCATTTTTAAGCCATTTTGAGTTATGAAAATTAAAAAAAAATGATTATAAATTGTTCTTCGAGTGAAAACTTTCATAACCATAAGTTAAATTCTTATTTTTTCCAACTGTTTTAAATCAACAATCATTAAATTGTTATTTTTACATAAAAATTCAACACTTGCACATTTACAACATAAAAGAATTTTTAATGGAACAAATAAAATAGTTATATAGGAATATTTGAATAAAACTTCAAAATTTATAAATAATTTAATCATGAATCTGTTCATTTGAAATCATTTTAAGATTGAAAATAGTTTATAAATTTTTAATCGGATTTTAGAAAATAAAAAATTAGAAACTATAAAAATTAAATGATTGAACTTTATTTTAAACTGAAGACTTTTAAAATTATAATTTGAATTATTTTTATTTTCAGTTGTATAAAAATTTAAAAATTTTGTAAACGAAACAATTAAAATTGTAATATTTAAAGTTTAATTTTAGCACCTTAAAATTTTGACGATTAAATGCGTTCTATTTTCAAATTTTTAAGTTTTAAATACTTTAAATATGTATTTTTCAATTTAGAAATTTCAAACTTTATGGGTTAAAAATTGAATATTTTAGACTGAAGCAATATATGAATACAATTTAAAATTTTTAAAATTTATAATCGTGAATTTATTAATTTGAAATTATTTTAAGATAGAAAATAGTTTAAAGTTTAACTGTAACACTAAAATTTGGACAATTCAAGGATTTTTAGTTATAAACAATTAAGTTTTAAATACTTTAGTTATGAATATTTTGTTTAAAATTTCTAATTTTAATTGAAAAATTATAAATTGCTGAATTTAAAAAAAATTATTCATGAATTTCAAATTTAATACGTTAAAAATGGAATATTTTAGACTACAGCAATATTTGAATAGAATTTGAAATTTTAAAAAAGCTTTTAATCAATAATCTATTAACTTAAAATTATCTTAAAATTGAAAATAGTTTGTAAAGTTTCAATACGAGCACAAATTTATATAATTTTCGGAAATTTTAAATTAGAAACAATATAAATTAATCGATTAAAGTTTATTTTAAATTAAAAAACTTTAAAAATTGGAATATAAATTATTTTTATTTTAGGCCGTAAAAAATAATATTTGTTAAATTGATATTTATGCATAAAAATTCAACACTTTCAATTACAAATGAAATTTTTTTCAAATGAAAGGCTTAAAATTGCAATATCTAAGGTTTAATTGTAGCATTCTGAAATTTCAACAATTCAAGGTTTTCTATTTTTTTTAAATTCAGTTTTATATTTCGTATGAATATTTTGTTTCAAATGGCTCATTTAAATTCAACAATTATATATTGCTGAATTTAAAAAAATCTTTTTCAATTTATAAATTTCAAACTTTATGGGTTAAAAATTGAATATAAAAAAAAATATTTTAGACTGAAGCAATATTTGAATAATTTCTAAATTATTTTTATATTAAAAATAGTTTATAAAGTGTTGCAAAATCAATTCTAGTTCAAATTTCTATACGCTTTTAATTTTTAATTTTTGACATTTTCAAAACTACATTTAAAAATTCTTTAAGTACAAGATCTTAGAATGACGCCATAAAATATATTAAATTTGTGATATTTTTCTTCTGTAAATTCATAAAAATTCCGGTCCAAAAATAAATTCAGTGTCATTTCCTCGAATTCTAAAATATCAATAATACAATATAAAATTCTTTTATTTGGTTTCTAGTTTTCTATTTTATTATTACTTAATCGTATACTATTTTCATTTCGTTATAAAATAATAAAAAGCAGAACATAAATGTTAAACCGAATGAAGCAAACTAAGAATTTTTTATAGAAAAAATACTTTTTTTATATAAAAGTGGTAAAGATGGAAAAAACCTCATTTTCCATATAAAATAATGATTAAAAACTACAATAAAAAAACTCTGGCAGCAGGAATCGAACCGCGTGTACATATTTACAAACCCCAAGCCTCACTGACTGATCTAACCAAAACTTGAAAAACTCTCGCATCGCAGTCCATTTAATATGCCTCAATTTTTTTAAAGTCTTTCTTGCCTAAAATCGCTGTGAAGCGGATAATAATATAATTGGTAATAACCTATTTCCGACGTAAGTATCCTTTAAAAAAATCCCGAAGGGATAACGAAAGAAATATCCTGTAAAATGCGTTGCTGATTTATAAAAACGATTTCTCTCAACAAAAAAAAAAGCCATTTGAGAATCCGTAATCCGACTCTTGGACTTTTTTTTTTTAATTAACGATACTGGGCAACAGGGGGCAGAGCCTCACCCTATTGCTATACGATATGGAGCAAAATTCACTTAAAAGAAGCGTCACATTTCAACCAGTTTGAAACCGCTCAGAGATTTAAATACTATATAATAATAATTATAAAAAAACATTTCTCGCTCCACACTCTCCCCATCTATAAAAAAAATCTCTAAAGAAGCGAGGACGGCGTCATCTTTATTCGTCGCGTGAACTTTTGTAAAAATATTTCCGCAGCGCCGAGCAGATATATCACAAAAGAGAGATGGCTCGATTTAATAAAGCAAATCGATGAAAAAGGTTTTCTTTTTTTTTCGACTAACCAATCGATAATACGATAATACGATAATACGATAGTCGTAGGAAAAGAAAGAAGAAAGAGAAAGGAAAAAATTAGGGTCTCTCTTTGTCGGAAAATATTTTGCTCCACATCTTAACCATCTTCTAGAAGAATTCCCTGCCCATGTGTGGACGGTTCGTCTGTTGTGGTAACCTGGATGCCTTACCACGTCCATTGCCACCAGTTGCGTGTCTCCTTGTATTCCTGAGTTCCCGGTCGACTTCATACTCCTCCAATTTCATGGTGAGGCCGAGCTTTTGCTGCACGGCGAGCCGCAACAGTTGATTGAGGGTCTTCCGGTCGTCCTCGGCAAGCGCGAGTTGACGCTGAAGCTCGTCGACCTGGGTCACGTACTCCTCGCAGCGTGCGGCAAACATTGCACGTAGACCTGGGAAGTGTATGGTTAGCAGGGTTTAACACGAAGAGTAGAAGGTTAAAAAAAAGCGAGAGTTTTTCTGAGAAATCGGATATGAGATACAATAGTATTAGTTACTCTAGTTCCAAAACTATTTGTTGGTTCAATTTTTTTCGAGTATGTTTCAAGCTTTGAAGTATTTCTTGCCTTGGAAGCAAAGATAGAGGATAATTTAGAGGTGGATTTTATGGTGGTAGAGTTTTACTATGTGATAGATTCTACTAAGCATAAAAAACAACCAGGAGCATTTCTTAATACAAACTTTTTTTCCAATAAGCTACTTTTATTCAAGAGCAGTAGAATCTATTACAGAGTAAATTAGTGCCTTCTACTGTAGTTGAAAGTCACTATTTCGCTTTAAATTAATGTCTGTATTACATCTTTAAAATCTTTGTGAAACTTGTAAAATCTTCTGAAATTGTTGTAAAATCTTTGAAATCTTTGTGAGTTGTTTAAAATATTCCTGAAATCTTTAAAATTTTCTGAAATGTTCTAAAATATTCTAAAATATTTTGGAATCATTGCTAATTTTTTCAAATCTTTGCGGATAATTGGAAATTTGTTGAAATATTTTAAAATCTTTTCAATTGTCAACAACAATTTTTCTTCATAGTAGTAAAATAGTAAAATATCTTTTGAATGATATTAAATTATTTGTAAAATCTTTGAATTTTCTGTTAATTTTTGTGACTTGTTTAAAATCGTTCTGAAATGTTCTAAAATATTCCGAAATATTTTGAAATCTTTTCGGATCTTTGAAATTAGTGTGAAATTTTTGAAATCGTTGTAAAATATTAGAAATCTTGAAAATATTTGTCACATTTTTTTAATTTTTGTGAAATATTTTTATATATGTCAAAACCATGTGACTTATTTGAAATCATTCTAAAATATTTTCCAAATTTCTGAAAAATTTTAAAATCTTTGTAAAATATCTTTTGAATGATTTTGAAATATTTTGATTTCAAATATTCTTTAAACGTCTTAATAACATTTTGAAATAATTGTAAAATATTTGAAATCTTTGTAATATTTTGAAATCTTTGTGACTTGTTCAACATTTTTCTGAAATATTTAAAAATTTTCTGAAATGTTCTAAAATAATCTGAAATATTTTGGAATCATTTGATACTTTTTTCAAAAATCTGTGAAATTGTTATATTTTTCAAGTCTTTGCGAAAAAGTGGAAATTTGTTGAAATATTTTGATATCTTTTCGGATCTTTGAAATTTCTGTGAAATTTTTGA
>JAAAKG020185490.1:15748-51395 GCA_010014905.2 Druon quercuslanigerum
TTGAAATATTTGAAAATGTTTGTAAAATATCTTTTGAATAATTTTGAAATATTTAAATTTTAAATTTTCAGAAATCGTTTGAAATCTGTGAAATGTGTTTGAAATCTGTGAAATTGTTATATTTTTCAAATCTTTGCGAAAAAGTGGAAATTTGTTGAAATATTTTGATATCTTTTCGGATCTTTGAAATTTCTGTGAAATTTTTGAAATCTTGAAAATATTTGTCAAATTTTTTTAATCTTTGTCAAATATTTGAAATATTTGTGAAATCCTTGTGAATTGTTCGAAATCATTCTAAAATATTTTCCAAATTTCTGAAATATTTGAAATATTTGAAAATGTTTGTAAAATATCTTTTGAATAATTTTGAAATATTTAAATTTTAAATTTTCAGAAATCGCTTGAAATATTTTTAATATCTGTTACACTTCTTTAAAATCTTTGTGAAATATTTTAGAATATTTGTGATATCTTTGACATGTTTTTAAATTTTCTTGAAATCTTTTAAATCTGTGTGACTTGTTTAAAATCTTTCTGAAATCTTAAAAAATTTTCTGAAAATTTCTCAAATATTCCTAAATATTTTGGAATCATTCCTACTTTTTTCAAATCTTTGCAAAAAATTGGAAATTTGTTGAAATATTTTGGAATCATTGATAAATTTTTCAAATCTTCGTGAAATTTTTGAAATCGCTGTAAAATATTTGAAATCTTACAAATATTTGTCAAATCTTTTCATTTTTGTAAAATATTTTGAATATTTGTGAAATCTTTGTGACCTATTTGAAATGATTCTAAAATATTTTCCAAACGTCTTTATTATTTGAAATATTTTAGAATCTTTGTAAAATATCTTTTGATTGATTTTGAAATATTTGTAAAAACTTTGAAATATTCAGAAATATTTTGAAATCTGTGAAATCTATTTGAAATCTTTAAACTTTTCAATAACATTTTGAAATCATTGTAAAATCTTTAAAATCTTTGTAGAATTTTGAAATTTTTGAAATTTTTTCTGAAATCTTTTTGGAATCCTTAAATTCTTTATGAAATATGTATAATATCTGTTATACTTCTTCAAAATCTTTGTGAAATATTGTACAATATTTAAGAAATCTTTGAAATGTCTGAATTTTCTGGAAATCTTTGTGACTTGTTTAAAAACTTTCTGAAATCTTTAAAATATTCTGAAATATTTTGGAATCATTGTAAAATCTTAAAAATCTTTGCAATCTTTTGAAATTTTTTTAATGTTTGTGAAATATATGAAATATTTTTAAAAAACTTGTGACTTGTTTGAAATAATTCTAAAATATTTTCCAAATTTCTGCAACATTTGAAATATTTTAAAGTCTTTGTAAAATCATTAATATGTTTATAATATTTTGAAACTTTTGAAATTTTCTGAATTTTCTTTGAAAAATATTTTAGAATATTTGTGATATCTTTGACATGCTTTTATATTTTCTTGAAATCTTTTAAATCTGTGTGACTTGTTTAAAATCTTTCTGAAATCTTAAAAAATTTTCTGAAATTTTCTAAAATATTCCGAATGATTTTTGAATCATTGCTAATTTTTTCAAATCTTTGTGAAAAATTGGAAAAAATATTTTGAAATCTTTTCGGATCTTTGACATTTTTGTGAAATTTTTGAAATCGATGTAAAATATTTGAAATCTTGAAAATATTTGTCACATTTTTTTAATCTTTATGAAATATTTTTAATATTTGTGAAATGTTTGTAACTTGTTTGAAATCATTCTAAAATATTTTCTAAATTTCTGAAGTATTTGAAATATTTTTAAATCATTGTAAAATCTTTAAAATCTTTGTAATATTTTGAAATTTTTGAAATTTTCTGAAATCTTTATGAAATCCTTCAAATCTTTATGAAATATGTATAATATCTTTTATACTTCTTTAAAATCTTTGTGAAATATTTTACAATATTTGTGAAATCTTTGAAGTGTTTTTGAATTTTCTTAAAATCTTTGGGAATCTTTGAAATTTTTATTAAATTCTTGAAACCTTCAAAATCTTCGTGAAATCTTAAAAATCTTTGTTACTTTTTTGAAATCATTGTGAAATATTTTTTTAAATCTTTTTGACTTGTTTCAAATCTTTGAAATTTTCTTTAAAAAATTTCAAATATTTTGGAATTTTTGGTACTTTTTTAAAATCCTTGTGAAATTTTTGAAATTGTCTGAAATCCTAAAATCTTTATAAAATATGTAAAATCTATGCTTAACTTTTTAAAAAATTTTCTGAACTATTTTAGAAAATTTTTGAAATCTAGGAACTGTTTCTGAATTTTCTGGAAATCTTTGGGAATCTTTGAAATTTTTATTTAATCCTTAAAATCTTCAAATCTTGTGAAATCTTTAAAATGTTTGTGAAAACTTCAAAATCTTTATGAAGTCTTTGAAATATTTGTGAAATCTTTAAAAGCATTGTTTTTTTTTAAATCGTTGTCAAATATTTTAAATATTTGTGAAATCTTTGTGACTTGTTTGAAATCTTTGAAATTTTCTAAAAAAAATTTGAGATATTTTGGAATTTTTGTTACTTTTTTTGGAATTTTTGAGAAATCCGAAATTTTAAAATCTTTGTGAAATATTTCAAATTTTCGTGAAATCTTTTGAAATCTATGAAATCTTTGCGAAATCTTCAAAATTTTCAATCTCATTTTGAAATCATTAGGAATCTTTGTACAACTCCTGAAATTTGTTAATTTCTTTAAAATCTTTTGAAATTGAAAAAAAATTTAATCTTCTGGAGATTTGTAAAATTTTATAAATAACACAAATCTTTGCGAAACCTTTGAAATCTTTCCGAAGTATTTGAAATCTTCTAAGTTATTTTGAAATTTTAGGTTCTTTTATGAAATCTTCGTGAGATCTTTGAAATCTTTTCAAATCCTTGAAATTATTTGAAATCTGTCGTACTTTTGTTGTACTTAAAAAAAAACTTTAATCATTGTGAAGTATTTTAAATCTTTATGAAATCACTTAAATTATCACTCTAAAAGTTATATTTTATTTTATTACTCTTAAAAATTGAAACGTCTATTGCTTACCAATCAAGTAAAAACGATGAAAACCCCAAAGTAAAATTAAATGAAACACGTAGCATTCTACTAAATATAGATTGTTATGCTTCATGCGCCGTTTGTGAAAAGAACGGTGAGAAATTGTATTCTGTATGATAACAAGGAAGCGATTATCGTTAGAAAAAATAAACTAGGGTTCCAAAATTAGTTAGAATCTATAAAATGTTAACTTATTCTCCGCAAGTTTGAAATTAAAGCCCTATTAAAAGACAGAACCAGGGTGGCGATTCGGCGAACGATTTCAAATTCCCTTTCATTTCAATAGTTACATTTTCAAACAAAGTGCTGAATTTTCAAATAAAATTATGAATTTTTAACTGGAACACTTGAATTTTCAACCAAGAAGATGAATTTTTAAACAAGAATATTAATTTTCAAATAAAAAAATTGATTTTCTATAAAAAAATACAACATTTTTCATGCAAAATATGCACATTAATTTTTAACGAAATAGCTGAATTTTTAAATAAAGAAGACCACTTTTCAACCAAAAAGATGAATTTCTAAACAAGAGAATTAATTATCAAATAAAAAGATTAATTTTCTATCCTAAAATAAATTTTTCAAACAAATACATGAATTTTTAACGATACAGTTGAAATTTCAGGGAAATAAGGAAAATTTCCAACTAAATAGTTTAATTTTGAACTAAAAAAAAATTGTAACCAAACATAAGAGTTTTCAAATCAACCAATGATACTCTAATTGAAATAGTTAAATTTTCAAACAGAAAAAAAATTAAATTCTACTAAAAAAGATAAATTTTCAACCAAAACTTAAATAATTAAATTTTAGGGTAAAAAATAATGATTAACCAAACAGATGAATTTTTGAATAAAAAAATGGAATACTCAAATGGAATAAGTTCAATTTTTAGTTTAAAAAATTACTTTCCACAAAAAAATTAAATTTCAAAGAAACAGTTGCATTTTCAAACAAAGCGATGAATCTTCAAATAAAATTATGATTATTTAATTGGAATAGTTCAATTTTAAATTAAATAAAAAATTCAACTATAATGATGAATATTTAAATGGAACACTTCAAAGATGAATTTTTAAACAAAAATATTAATTTTCAAATAAAAAGATTAATTTTCTATAAAAAAAATATAATTTTTCATACAAAACATGTACATGAATTTTTAACGAAATAGTTGAATTTTTAAATAAAGACCAATTTTCAACCAAAAAGATGAATTTTTCAAGAAGAATATTTCTTTTCAAATAAAAAAATTAATTTTCTATCATAAAATGTAATAAGCGTTTTCAAAAACTTAATTTCTACTAAAAAATATCCATTTTGAACCCAAACTGAGATCATTAAATTTTAAGTTAAAAAAATTTATTTTTAACCAAACAGATGAATTGTCAACTAAAACTACGGAATACTCAATTGAAATAAGTTCAATTTTCTGTTAAAAAAATTACTTTCCACAAAAAAATAAATAAATTTCGAAAAAATAGATACATTTTCAAGTAAAGTGATGAATTTTCAAATCAAATTATAAATATTTAACTGGAATAGTTAAATTTTAAACCACAAAGATGAATTTTTAACTGAAATGATGAACCTTTAAATAGAATTATTAAATTTTGACCAACAAGATTAATTTATACAAAAAAAAGACGAATTTTCAACTAAAAAATATAATTTTTTCATGCAAATGTGAATAATTAAATTTTTAATCAAAAAATAAAAGCTCCACCAAAGAGATGAATTTTAAATTAAAATTATGGAATACTCAACTGGAATAATTGTTACATTTTCAGTAACAAAAAATGACAACAAAAAAACATCAAAATAAAAAACAAGATTCTGATTTTTCAACAAAAGAAATTAACTTTCAATTAAAAAAGTTAAATTTCCACCTCAATTGTTGAATTTTAAACTAAAAATGATACAATTTCGACAAAAAATGGAATAGTTAAATTTCTCGTGACGGAAATTTATTTCAAACCAAACTGCTGATTTTTCAACTAAAAAATACCATTTTTCAACGAGAAATTAAATAATTAAAATTTTAGTCAAAAAATAAATCTCTAAACAAAAAGATATATTTTTAAAGTAAAAGAAATTAATTTTCAGCAAAATAGTTCAATTTTCGGCAAAAAAATTACGTTTCATCCACAGAAAAAATAAGTTTTCAATACAATAAGCTCATATTTCAACTAGAGAAATTAATTTTTAATTAAAAGGACGAATCTTCAACTGAAAGAAAATAATTTTTCTTTAACTTTTAATCAAGTAATTTTATTTCCAACCTACGATGGTGTAATTTCAACTAAAATGATAATTAATTAACTGAAACACTTGAATTTTTAACCAAAATAAGAATTTTTAAACAAAATATGTGGATTTTTAATATCATAATCAAATTTTTAATTATGAAAAACAAATTTTCATCCAAATTGTTGAATTAAAAAAAATAAAAGATCAATTTTCAACCAAAAATGGATGTTAAAATTTTAAGTTTAAGGAATTGATTTTCAACCAAACTTATGAATTTTCAACAAAAAAGGCGAGTTTTTCACATGGTAGATAAATTTTCGAAAAACTATTTTAACTTCTAACTAAAAAATAATAATTGTAAACCAAAAAGTTAAATTTTTATCCAAAAAAGATACACTTTCAACCAAAAATAGAATGGTTCATTTTTCTGTGAAAATCTAATTTTTAACAAACAAAAACGATTTTTCAGCAAAATATTTAAATTGTCTTGTGGAATAGTTAAATTTTTAGATAAAAAAACTAATTTTTAACAAAGTAGTTACATTTTCAAGTAGACATGAATTTTCAAGTAAAATAATGAATTCAAAAACTCCCTTTTCCAAGTGAGACAGATCTATTTTTTTATTGAGAAAATGATTGTTTCTGTATGTTTGAGAGCGAAAAAATCTCAAAGAGAAAAAAACTGTAAATGGTTATTATTATAATGGAAAATAATAAACATTCAATAGTACCTTTTTCACACCTATGTGAGTTGTTTTCAATTTTTCTAAAATTTTTTAAATATTTTTGAATCTTTGAAATATTTTGAACTCCTTGTTACTTATTTAAAATCTTTAAAATATTTATATAATCTGAAAAATCTCTATTATACTTCTTTAAAATCTTCGTGAAATATTTTTAAATAATTTGTGAAATCTTTGAAATCTTTTTGAATTTTTTCAAATCTTTGGGAATCTTTGAAATCTTTAAGTCTATATGAAATAATAAAAATTCAATAATAAATTTTGTTAAATCTTTGTCACTTGTTTGCAATTTTTCTGAAATATTTTGAAATATTTATGAAATTTTAGAAATCTCTGTTACTTTTTTTAAATCTTTAAAATATTTATATAATCTGATAAATCTGTTATACTTCTTTGAAATCTTTGTGCAATATATAAGAGAAATTTATGAAATCTTTGAAATATTTTTGAATTTTTTCAAATCTTTGGTAATCTTTGAAATCTTTATAAAATTCTTGAAATATTTCCGAATTCTTCAAATCTATGTGAAACAATAAACATTCAATAATAATTTCTTTTAAAATCTTTGTGACTTGTTTGCAATCTTTCTTAAATCTTTGTAAAATTGCTGAAATATTGTAAAATTTGAAATAATAGAAAAATTTGTGAAATCATTGAAATGTTTTTAATTTTTTCAAATCTTTGGGAATCTTTGAAATCTCTGTGAAATTTCCAAATCTATGTGAAATCTTCAAATCTATGTAAAATAATACACATTCAACAATACATTTTTTTGAAATCTTTTTAACTTGGTTGCACTCTTTCTGAAATCTTTGTAAAATTTCTGAAATATTTTGAAATATTTTAGAATCTGTAAAATATTCGAAATATTTAGAAAACTTGCAAATCTTTAAAATTGTTTGGAATCTGAAATATTTTTAACTCTTTCTTTTTTTTTTCAAATATTAAAATAATCTGAAAAATCTCTGTTATACTTCTTTGAAATCTTTACAATTTTGTTGAATTTTTTTAAATCTTTTGAAATCTCTGAAATCTTTGTAAAATTTCCAAATTTATGTGAAATCTTCAAATCTATGTGAAATAATAAACATTCACTAATATATTTTTTTAAATCTTTGTGACTTGTTTGCATTCTTTCTGAAATCTTTGTAAAATTTCTGAAATATTTAAAAATATTTTAGAATCTGTAAAATATTCGAAATATTCATAAAACTTTGCAAATCATTAAAATCTTTATAAAATATGTAAAATCTATGTTCTACTTCTTTAAAATCTTTCTGAAATATTTTAGAAATTTTTTGAAATCTATGAAGTGTTTTTGAATTTTCTTGAAATCTTCAAAATCTTTATGAAATCTTTGAAATATTTGTGAAATCCTTAAAATCGTTTTTACTTTTTTGAAATCGTTGTAAAATATTTTTAAAATTTTTTAAATCTTTAATTTTCTAAATCTTTAAATCTATGTGAAATAATAAACATTCAATAATAATTTTTTTACAATCTTTGTGAAGTGTTTGCAATCTTTCTTAAACCTTTGTAAAATTTCTGAAATATTTTTAAATTTGAAATAATAGAAAAATTTGTGAAATCTTTGAAATGTTTTTGAATTGTTTCAAATCTTTGGGAGTCTTTGAAATATTCGTGAAATTTCCAAATCTATGTGAAATTTGTAAATCTATATGTAATAATAAACATTGAATAATAAATTTTTTTAAATCTTTGTGACTTGTTTGAAATCTTTCTGAAATATTTGTAAAATTTCTGAAATATTTAGAAATATTTTAGAATCTGTAAAATATTTGAAATATTTATAAAACTTTGCAAATCTTTAAAAAAATTTTGAATCTGAAATATTTCGATCTCTTTTGTTACTTTTTTAAAATATTTCATTATTCTAAAAAATCTCTGTTATACTTCTTTGAAGTCTTTGAAATATTTTTGAATTTTTTGAAATCTTTATAAAATTCTTGAAATCTTTGCGAAATCTTCAAATCTCTTTGCAATAATAAACAATCAATAATAATTTCTTTAACAGATCTTTGTGACTTGTTTGCAATTTTTCTGAAATCTGTGACATTTCTGAAACATTTTGAAATATTTTAGAAGCTGTAAAATATTCGAAATATTTATAAAACTTTGCAAATCTTAAGAATTTGTTGGAATCTGAAATATTCTTAACTCTTTCTTACTTTTATAAAATATTGAAATAATCAAAAAAATCTCTGTTTTACTTCATTGAAATCTTTGAAAACTTGATAAAATTCTTGAAATCTTTGTGCGATCTTCAAATCTCTGTGTGCTAATAAATATTCAATCATAATTTATTTAAAATCTTTGAATTTTTTGCAATCTTTCTGAAATCTTTGTAAGATTTCTGAAATATTTTGAAATATTTTAGAATCTTTGTAAAATATTTGAAATATTTATTAAATTTTGGATATCTTCGAAATATTTTGCCTTCTTTGAAATACTTGAAATTTTGTGAAAAATTTTCGAATTTTTGTGAAAATTTATAAATCTTTGACGAATTATTTTAAATGTTTGTGAAATCTTTCTAAAATCTTTGAAATATTTTTTAATCTTAGTTACATCTTTCTCAAATTTTTGCGAAATCTTTAAACTTTTTTTAAAATTTTGTAATTTCTTTAAAATCTTTTGAAATCTTACAAAAAAATTTAATGTTTGATATCTGCTGGAACCTTTTAAACCTTTTTTAAATTTTAAGAATAATAAAAATCTTTATGAAATCTTTCCAGAATATTTGAAATCTTCTAAAGTATTTTGACATTTTTTTTACTCTTATGAAATCTTTTTAAAATACTTGAATTAATTTGACTAAAATTAATTTTGCAGTCAAATCGCCACCCTGAGAACTATACTAAAAAAAAATATGTATGTATATCGTACCAGGTACACAAATTATATTGAAAGCAGACAATAAATGCAATCATCCACAATGCCTTTTGTACGTATTTTGAGCTTTTTCGACTACAATTATGACTAGCTTTGACATACAGTACTGTTAGATAAAATTTGAAAAAAAAACAATAAAAAATGCTCTACAATAAATGTTTAAATAAAATTTTATGGCAATGTTAAATGGCGGCACAAGGATTTCGAATGCAAACCACCAATCCCACAGCAAAATCCACAGTTGCACAACTTAACACCAATAGTACTATTTGCATTAATACTATAATGACGCATTAGTGTGTGTTAAAGTCATGTTAGTGGAAAAGAAAACAGAGAAAACACTCAAATTAGTACAGCTTCTCAAAACTGAATTGCGTGCTACGCAAGGGGGGCATTTGCAATACAAAAAATACGAAAAATTTAAATTTAATAAGTGCAAAGTAACTTTTTCCTGTACAAATTATGAATAAAAATTTATATTCCATTTGTAAAATAAAGACAAAGAGTAAGTCATTTAGGATGAGGAGCCAAAATTTAATATTTTACTTACTGGTTCTTATGAAAAAATTCAAACTGCGTGTTTTATTAACAATCAATTTTTTTTTGACAACCAAAAGTTGACTTTTTAAACGAGAAGATTTAAGTTTCTGCTAGAAAGACAAATTTTCAACAAAATAGATAAATTTCCAACTAAATATTTGAAGTTCTAACTAAATAATGTCTTCTACTAGAAGAAAAAGAATCTTCAAGAAAATTGTTAAAATTTTCACAACAAAAAAGGTTTTAAATTATTTTAATATTAATTTAAAAAAGTTAATTTACATAAAAAAGATGAGCTTAAAATGAAATACTTAATTTTGCAGTTCAAAAATTAATTTTTTACAACATCAAAATATTTATATACACTATAAATAAAACAGTTAACTTTTATTTAAACAAAAAAGATGAGCTTGAAATGAAATACTTAATTTTTCTGTTCAAAAATTAATTTTGTAAAACAAAAAAATATTCATATATTCTATAAATAAAACAGTTAAATTTTCATAAAAAAAAATTCACTTGCAACTAAGAAAAAAATTTAACCAAAAGCGAAATAGTTCAATTTTCAGTTAAAAAAATAATTTTGCACCAAAAAAAGTAAGGTTTGAACAAAACACTTAAGTATTTAACTAAAAATATTGAATTTGCAAAAAAAAAATAATTTTTAGACAAGGAAATTAATTTTCTACCAAAAGGTTGAATATTCAAGTAAAAAATTAGTTCCAATCCAAAAAATCCAATCCAAAAAAAAATCAAAAAAAAATCCAAAAAACTTTTTTAGAACAAAGTAGTTAAATTTTGAACGAACTATTTAAATTTAAAACCAAAAAATAATTTTTTAACCAAGATAAATGAATTTACAACGAAAAAGATTAGTTGTTAAGCAACAAAATTAATTTTCAACTAAAAGAGACGAATTTTCATCAAAATACATGAATTTCCATCCAAATGGTTAGTTTTTAAACTACATCAAAAATAATACAAATCAAAATCAAATTTTCAACAAAATAGTTAAATTTTCAAACAAAGAGAAGAAATTTCTACTCATCAAATTTTAATAAAAAACAGTCGAATTCAGAAAAAAAAGAAGACGATTTTTCTCCAGAACAGTTGGGTTTTTTTTGAATTTGTAAATATTTGTTTTTTAGTTTTCGCCATAAAAAATAGAGAACTTTTGAAAACATGTGTACTTTAAAACATTTTTTCAATAAACAATAATGTTTGTAAAATTCAGAACTAAAAGAACTATAACACTTTATTAATAATTTGTACATTATCGTCCTACAATCAAAGGAATTCATAGTAGCATAAAATAGGCTTAAAAAGTAAAGGGAGCGTCCATTAATTAGTAAGGCTTTTTTTGTTTTTTGTTTTTTTTCACGGTTAGGGGAGTCCAAAGCATTTCTTACGTAAGTTTTCCCTTTCTACTTATTTTCCACAAAAAATACAGAGTTTTCAAAGAAAATAGTTCAATTTTTAACGTAAATGATGAATTTTCAACTAAAATTATGAATCTTCAACTGGAATACTTAAATTTTAAACCAAAAAAAGAGTTTTCAACCAAAACAATGAGTATTAAACTGAAATAGTTGAATTTTCAACTGAACAAAAAATTAATTTTGACTAAAAAAGATAAACTGTTAACTGAAACTTAAATAAATAAATTTTAAGTTCAGAAAATTAATGTTCAACCAAACAGATGAATTTTTAAATAAAACTATGGAATACTCAATCGGAATAAGTTAAATTTCCAGTTAAAAAACTTACTTTCCAGAAATTTTTTTTTTTAATAGTTGCATTTCCAAACAAAGTTATGAATTTTAAACTAAAATTGTAAGTCTTTAACGGGAATAGTTGAATTTTAAACCAGAAATATGAATTTTCGACTAAAATTATGAATCTTTAACAAAAAAAGTTCAATTTTTGACCAATTAGATGAATTTCAACCAAGAAAATTAATTTTTACCAAAAAAGAATCTCAATTTTGAACCAAATAGTTGAATTTTAATCCAAAAAAGGTAAATTTTCAAAAAAAAATAGAATGCTTAAATTTTTTGTTAAAAATGTAATTCTTAACAAAACAAAAAACAAAGGATTTTTAGCAAAATAGTTAAATTTTCTATTGAAATAGGTAAATTTTGAGTTTAAACAATTGATTTTCAACAAAAAAAGTTACATTTTCAACCTGAAATATATTTTTTAATTAAAATAATAAATCTTCAACCAAAAAAATTAATTTTTAACAGAAGATTTTAATTTTCAACCAAGTGATTTTATTTCCAAACTAATGAAATAATTTTATACAAAAAAAGCGCGAATTTATCACAAAGTACATAAATTTTAAAACAACTAATTTAATTTCTGTATAAAAAATATCAATTTTGAATCAAATTTTAATGCAAAAAAGATACATTTTCAACCAAGAGTAGAATAATTAAATTTTCTGTTAAAAATGTAATTCTTAAATAAACAAAAAACGGAGGATTTTTAGCAAAATAGTTTAATTTTCTATTGAAACAGGTAAATTTTTAGTTTAAAAAATTGATTTTCATCAAAGAAGTTACATTTTTAACCAGAAATATATTTGTTAATTAAAATAATGAATCTTCAACAAAAAAAATGAATTTTTAGCAGAAGAGCTTAATTTTCAGCCAAGTAATTTTATTTTTAAACTAAAGAATTACTTTTTTACAAAAAGGCAAATTTTCTCACAAAATACATAAATTTTTAAACAACTAATTTAATTTATAAATTAAAAATATCAATTTTTAACCATATAGTTTTAAACCAAAAAAGATCCATTTAGTTGATTTTTTTTACCAAAGAAAGGTAAATTCGCAACGAACAATGTAAGGAAATTTTCTAGCTATATATAAATCCATTTTTTTTAAATTAAGAAAATTATTATTTCGAGAAAAAAGTTGCAAAAGGTTTTTCTTATAATGGAAAATAATAAACATTCAATAATAAAGTATGACTTAATTAGTGAAATATTCTGACAAATCTGCGACTGTAGATAAAGCAGAAATAACTTTTCTAAATTGAAAAAAATGTATAAAAATAATTAAAAAACTCGGATTTTTCTGCGATCAGAAGTAAATTTCCTGTTTTTTAAATAGATTCCCGGTCATATCCCGGTCAAGTCAACACCCTTGAGTCAATATTAATTTTTTCCCTTCTCCAAAAACTTTGATAATCTCGTTAAATTCCTTAAAAATTTCAAAATTCTTTGAAATGCTTTGTAATCCTTTAAAAAACATCGATATATTCTTAATTTATCGTGTCAAAAAATATATAAAATCTTACCGAAAAAGGGGGTCTAAAATGTTAAAAACTATCCTTACATAATTAATGGACGTTTCCAAATTATATTTAAAGACTTTACAAATAAGAAAAGAGACTTGATTCTAATTGTGTTTGAATTTTTTAAATAAAATAACTGCAGCACAATCAAAAGCATTTTTACTGAAAGCAAAAATAAATGTGCCCACCACTGATATATATTTGAACCCAGAGTGTCTAGCGTGGCTTAAAAAAAATTAGAGGATTTTTCCAGCTTTTCCAGGACAAAAAAAATACATGTTTCCAGGTATTTCGAATTTTCTCATTTTTTAAACTTTGGGAACAGTGCAATGACATTTTTTAACTCCAATAAGTGATTAACTTTTTACAAATTATAATTTTTTGAAATATGTCTGAGTAATGCAATTTTTAGCGATTTTAGTTTAAAGTAAAATAATTAAATTTTGAACAGAATAGTTGAATTTTTAACCAACTTCCTGAATTTTCAACCTAAAAAGATCGATTTTCTACGAAATGATCGAACTTTAAACAGTCTTTCATTTTTAACAGAAAAAGGGTTAATTTTAAATCCAACAGGACGAATTTTCTGTTCCAATAGACGAATGTTTGACAATATCGTTAAGTTTTCAACCAAAAAGGATGAGTTTTTAACAGAACACTGGAATTTTCTATTTCAAAAATAAATTTTCAACCAAATAGTTGAATTTTCAGCCTAATTTCCAATCTTCAAGTAAAAATATCAATATTTAATGATAAAAAATTAACACTATAGTTTCATATTCAAACAAAAGTTAATTTAAAACTACAAAAATAAATCTGTGACCAAGAAAATAAATTTTTAATACAGTAGGCCAACTTTTAAGCAAAAAAGACTAATTTTCTACAAAACAGTTGAACTTTCCACAGCAGATATTAATTCTCTGCCAAAAAGATGTATTTTCTCAACGAAATAATTTAATTTTTAACTAGAGATGAATTTTTAATCAAATGATGAATCTTTAACAAACAAACAACAGAATAATTTTTAAGAAAGTAGCTAAACTTTTAACCAAGAACTTAAATTTTTTAATCAAATAGACGCATATTCAACAAATTTAACATCTAACCAAAACACGGATTTTTGTGTAAAATAGATGCATTTTCAAACCGAACATATAAATGTTTAATAAAATAGTTCATTTTCAACACAAAATTTGCAGTCCGAACCAAAAATGAGGAAATTTCAACCAAAAAGATTACTTTCCTAACAAAAAAAAAAAACGAATTTTTAATGAAAAAAAATGTAACGAAAAATTAAAAAGTTAAAATTTCAAGTAAAAATTTAATTTTCAATATAAAAAAAAAGAATATTGAACAAAATAGTTAAATTTTCAACAACCAAAAATGAAACTTCAAAAAGTAAAATGAATGTTAAACAAAGAGGTTAAACTTTTAACCATAAAGTTCAAGTTGTAATTAAGAAAAAAAATCATTCAAAAATAGAATAGTTGCAGTTTTAATTAAAGAATAGATCAAATTTCTATCAAAAGCAAAATAGCTCAATTTTCAACAAAAAAATTCCTTTTCATCCAAAGATAAAGTAAGTTTTCAATGCAATAAGCTCATATTTCAAACAAAAAATTTAATTTTTAATTAAAATGACGAACCTTCAACTAAAAAAAAATCATTTTTCTTTAACTTTTAATCAAGTGATTTTATTTCCAACCTACAAGGTGAAATTTCAATTGAAAGGATAAATATGTAACATAAATACTTGAATTTTTAACCCAAAAAAAGAATTTTTAAACAAAATATGTGGATTTTTAATAGAATAGTCGAATTTTCAATTTAAAAAGACAAATTTTCATCCAAATTGTTGAATTAAAAAAAATAAATGACCAATTTTTAACCAAAAATGGATGTTAACATTTTAAGTTTAAGGAATTGATTATTAACCAAACTGACGAATTTTCAATTAACAATGGATTCGAAATTTTCCTGTTCCAAGTGAGACAGATCTAGTTTTTTGCATCTGAATAAAAAATATTAATTTTGAACGAAATTTTCAAACAAAAAAGATAAGTTTTTAACAAAAAATAGAATGATTAAATGTTCTGTTAAAAAACTAATCCTTAACAAAACAAGAAAAAAGGATTTTCAGCAAAACAGTTGAATTTTCTATTGAAATAATTACATTTTTAGTTTAAAAAATTGATTTTCAAAAAAGAAGTTACTTTTTCAACCAGAAATATATTTTTTAATTAAAATAATGAATCTTCAACTAAAAAAATGAATATTTAATAGAAGAGTTTAATTTTTAACCATGTGATTTTATATCCAAATATAATATTAATTTTCTACCAAAAAAAAATGCGAATTTATTACAAAGTACATAAATTTTCAAACAAGTAATTTAATTTATAAATTAAAATTATCAATTCGATGATCAAACTTAAGACAGCGAAAAAAAATCTTAAAGAGAAAAAAATTGTAAACGGTAGTTGTTATAATGGAAAATAATAAACATTCAACAATTTCTTCTTTTTTTAATTTTTGTGACTTGTTTGGAACCTTTCTAAAATCTTTGTAAAATTTCTGAAATATTTGGAAATATTTTAGAAGCTTTGTAAAATATTAAAAATATTTATGAAGTTTTGGAAATCTTTGTAATATTAAAAAATTTTTAACATTTTTTGTAATCTTCGAAATATTTTGAACTCTTTATTACCTCTTTACTTTGTTACTCTTTGTTGAAAAAAAATCAACGAAAAATGGAAAAGTTAAACTTAAACTTTCAAGTAAAAATATTAATTTTTAATAATAAAATGAAAGAATATTGAACAAATTAGTTAAATTTTCAACAACAAAAAATTAAACTTCAAAGAGTAAAATAAATGTTACACAAAGAAATTCAAATTTTAACCAAGTAGTTGAATTTGTAATTTTAAAAAATCATCCAAAAATAGAATAGTTGCACTTTTAAATAAAGAAAAGATCAAATTTTTATCAAAACATATGAATTTCCAAAAAATATTAACGAATTTTCAACAAAACAAATGCATTTTCTACGAAGAAAGATTTTCCAATCAAAGAGAAAAAAGTTTCAACCAAATTGTTAAATTTTTAAGCCAAAAGGACGAATCATTTACAAAAAAATAGAATTTTCAACCAGAAAATGTGAATTTTTAACAAAAAGGTTATTTTCATCCAAATAGTTGAATTTTCTACGAAAATAATAAAAATTTTAACTCAAATAGAAAATTTTCAACAAAAAAGTTAGTTAAAAAGTTAGTTAGTTAAAAAGAAACACAAGTTTTTTTTTAGAAAATAGTTCAATTTTCACCCAGAAAATATGAAATTTAAACAACAAAAAAACAATAAATTCTCAACCAATAATCGAATAGTTAAACTTTCAAATGAACAATTAATTTTCAACTGGAAGATTGGCAGCAAAATATTATTAGGTTTCAGAAATTTTAATGAAATATTTGTTAAAATTGACAAAAATTGGGAATAAATGAGAAACTTTGAAATATCGTCGATAATATGAATAATATATTGTTAAAGAGGAGTGTTTTTCTATTTTCAAATCAAATGAAAACTAGCAAAAAACGGTTCAGCCACTTTTCTCGTTCAGCAGAATAAAGAAAAAGTTAAAAACCTATTTTTGGTTTGTTTTTTTAATTGAATACAGCAAAATTCAAGGACTTTTTCAGATTTTCAAGGATTGACAGGACGCTAGACACCCTGATTTGAAACCTGCTGCAGTGCATAAATAAAAAATTTGAGCAGTAAAAAAATCGGGACAATACTTACTTGAGAATGTAGCGGCACTTTCCTTCAATACTCTGAGCTCGTTTCTCAATTTAAGCATCGTCTCGTTGACGATACTCTTTTCATTTTCGTATTTGCTCTTCAAATTGGTCAGCGCTACTTCTGCCGTATTTTTATTTGATTTAAGAACTGTTCTAAGTGTTGCGATTTGTTCTCGTTTGGCTGAAAGCAAAGCTTTAAGCTTGAGAACTTGCTCCTGCAAATCGGAAACCTCCACTTTGTTCTCGTTGACCGAGGCTGGAAAAAATAGAAGAAAATTTATAACAAAATTTATTAGGGGATGTACTAACACTTTTTAACAAAAAAAAATTTAATTAAATAATTTATCAATTGTAGAATTCAAAGATTCATATTCAGTTTAACAATATAAATGGACGTTATCATTTTCAATTCTTGAAAACGAAGAATCAAACAATGAATTAAAAAATTTTCAAAATTATACCATTTCAAGCAATTTTAAATTCTAATTATAGTTCAGAATTAGTTAAAAGTTGAAAATTTCCTATTCAAATCCAGAATTTGCATTCTTTAAGAAAATTCTCCATTTCAAGTTAGAATTAGAATTAATTCTTTTTAAAAATGCCCTGTTCCAGCTCGGAATTTATTTAAAAAATTTAATTCACTGTTCCCAGACAAATAATAGTTCTTTTGGCTAAATACCAGTTGCTAATCAAAATTGTATAAAATTAAAAAACTCCCTGCTTCAACTTAGAATTAAAATTCGTCGGAAAAAGTTCTTCTTCCAAAAAATGTCCACTACTAGCTAGGAATTTGATAAAAATTGGAAACTTCCCGCTTCCAAATCAGAATTATTATTATCATTTTTCTCCAAAAAATGTGAATATTTAACAAAATAGTTGAATTATTTACTAAATAATTTTATTTTTCAATCAAGAAAAATTTGAATTTTTAACAAAAATAATTTTATAAGAAAGTGTTTTTAAAAAAAATTTCAAATAAAATTGTTGAATCCTCAAGCAGTTCCGATTAATTTTAAATCAGAGTTGCATTTTTATCCGAAAAAAAAATAAATTTCTAGTAAAACATTCGAATTTAAAAACGAACAGGACAAATTTTCAACAAACAAAAATTTGAAATTTTATCCTAAAGATTTAATTGACTTTTGAACACTAAAATACATATATTATACAAGAAGTAACCTTTCTACGAAGATACTTAAATTTTCAATCCAAAAAAACAAAATTTTAACCAAACAGTTGCATTTTTATTGAAGAAATATGCATCTTTCACTAAAATAGATGAATTTTTAAATGGAAAGGACAAGTGTTCACAAATATAGTTACATTTTCATTCAAAACATATTGACTTTTCCGCATTAAAATATTAGTTTTAAACAAAAAGTACAATTTTTAAGAAAATGGTTGAATTTTAAACAAAATATTCGAATTTTAGACCAAAAAGGATGACTTTTGAACAAACTTGTTAAATTTTTATACAAATAATAAAATGTATAACTAAAAAGATAATCTTCAGAAGCAAGCGACTACAAAAAAATAGAAATAAATATAAACAGAACAAAATATAATTAAAATTTTTAACAAAGGCTTCGATTTTACCCTAAAAAATATCAATTTCAAAAAAAAATGTAATAGTTAAGTTAAAGAAATTAATTCCGAACAAAAAAAAAACAAGGATTTTCAAGAAAATAGTTTAATTTTCAACTTAAACTCAACCAATGACAATGAATTTTCAATAACAAAAAATTAGTTTTTACAAAAAAAGATAAAATGTCCATCAAAACTTAAATATTTAAATTTTAAGTTCGAAAAATTAATTCTTAACCAAACAGAAGAATTTTAAACTAAAAGTATTGAATATTCAATTGGAATAAGTTAAATTTTCAGCTAAAAAATAATTTTGAAAAAAACTAACTTTCAACATCAAAAATTAACTTTACAAAAATATTTACATTTTCGAAAAAATGATGAATTTTAAACTAAAACTGTAAACATTTAACTGGAATAGTTGAATCGCTCAATGGAAAAATTGAATTTTGGACCAAAAGGATAAATTTTCAACTAAAAAAGGTCATTTTTCGACAAAAGGGACAAATTTTTATTAAAAATTATAAAATGATTTTCAACCAGAAAAGAAAAAAATTCTCAACAAAATAGTTAAATTTTCAATAAAAAAAATTCCTTCTAATTCCAAGAAAGGACAAGTTTTTAATTAAATAGCTTATATTGAAACCAAAGAAATGAATTTTAAATTAAAAATATGATTTTTTAACAAAAATAATTAATTTTCAGTAAAAGAGTTTAACTTTCAACCAATTCATTTTATTTCCAACCTAAAAGATAAATTTTTAACTAAACTGATAAATATTTAACTGTAATACTTGAATTTTTAACGGAAAAGAAGGATTAAAAAAAAGAAGAGTAACTTGCAAAGAAAAAGATAACTATAACAACATATATGGATTTTCAACAAAATAGATAAATTTTCAATTAAAAGACAAATGGACATTCAAATTTTCAGTTTAAGGAATTAATTTTCAACTAAACTGATAAGTTATTAACTAAAATGATGACTATTGAACTAGAATAGTTGAATTTTATGTCAAAAAGATGAATTTGCATTCATAAAGAATAATTTTCTACAAAAAAAAGGCTAATTTTTCAGAAAGCAGATAAATTTTGGAAAAATTAGTTTACTTTATAAATAAAAATATCAATTTTCAACCAATTAGTTAAACTTTCATTCAAAAAGGTACATTTGCATCCAACAATAGTATGTTCAATTAATCTGGTAAAAGTCGAATTCTTAAAAAGAAAAAAGGATTTTCAGTACAATAGTTAAATTTTCTCCTGTAATAGTTAAATTTTAAAAATTCAGAAATTTTGTTCCGTTTCAAAAATTTCCACTACTACCTCGGAATTTTTTTAAATTTGAAAATTCCCGTTTCCAATTCAGAATTATTATTATTCTGGATAAATTCCAGTTCTAATTATAAATTTGTAAAAAATTATAAACTCCCTGTTCAAATTTAAAAGTAAATTGTTTTTATTTTAATAAGTTTAAAAATCCTTAAAATACTTCGGAATTTTATTTAAAAATCTTAAAACGTCTACATTTTTTTTTACTTTTTTTAAATTTATTTTTTTGTTTAACTCTGCTAAATTAAAAAAGTTTTTTAAAAATCTTCGATATTCATTTTTGAAAATTTTGTAAATCGTTCTTAATCTATTTAAATATTCTGTTAAAATTAGTTTATTAAAATAACAAATAATTTTCAATTTTGCTAGAAAATGTTTTTTTATTGCTCTGAAGCCTGTCAAAATTCTTAGAAAGCTTCTACATTTTTTTGATCGAAATCTGCCAAAATCTTCGTTTAAATGATTTCAAAGCATTTCAAATTTTCTAAATATCCCTTCAATTTAAATTAAATTTCGTTAAATAGAACAACTAAAATGGTAACGTTCAAAGTTAAGTTGTTTATTTAGTTTTTAATATTTAATTTATAATTACTGATTTTAAATGAACAGTCATATAATTCTAAATATTAAGTAACTGTTCTTTTTCTTAATTAAAAAATTTCAAATATGCATGACCTAAAAATGGAATATTTTAGAATGAAATTATATTTGAAATTTAATAAAAGCCTTTAATTATAAATATATCATTTTCAAGTTATTTTAAAATTAAAAATAGATTATAAAATTCTAATAGGGTGTTTAAATTTGTTTCACTAATACAACTTTTTATTCAAAAGAGTTTAATTTTCAGCGTTTAAATCAGAATCATTTGAAGAATCATTAATCAAATCAGATTTACAGTCATTTTAATTTATTAAATTTTTAAGTCTTTAAAACAGTATTTTAAGATTCTTTAAATTGAAATGTACGCTTACAAATTTAAAATCGAAAATAAAAGATATTTAAACAGAAAGATTTTCGAATTACGGATTCTAAACTGAATGATATAATTGATAAAGATCACAATTAAACTAATTATTAAAAAAAAACGGTTCTAATCAAAGTTGGAAGGATATTTTTTTCTAAAAACTCGTCAAGTTCCCAGTCAAAAAATAAATTCACCGTCATTTCGCGGACCAGGAAAACTTAAAGATGTAGCAAAAATGTCATTTTTTCAAAATAGTTGCATCGTCACAAAAAAATCAAAAAATGGTAAATAGTGGTGCGAATCCACGGTCTGGGATTTTATCATTTCAGTACGCACTTCAGTGAAAGACCAAACAAACAAACAAAAAGGAAAAGTTCTTCGAAAACCGAGTAAAAAAGAAAAATTCTTTTTAAATATTTAAAAAAAAAAAACGAGTAAAACCTAAAGAATATTATAATCTTACCCTCGCAGACGCTGCACATGCCAGACTGCATTCCCTTGACTTTCGAAAGTTCTATCGTATGCTCAACAGCACTTCTGAGATGTTTGATTTGATCCATTGCCGTCTCAATATACTTTGCAATTTCTTTAGCTTTACTCAAACTTTCCAGATCACGAATTTTAATATCGGTCTTAAAAAGTGTCCGACACCATTCGATCTTTTCACTGTCCTCCTCCTTTTCAGGAACAATTTTCTCATGATCAAGCACAACTCTCGAGGGCGTTTCACCATTGACGGTGCAGACATGATGATAAAGTTGAGCCAATTCTTCAGACATATTTTGTAAATCGTTTTGCGCCGAGTCTAGGGAACCTCCAGCCTCCGCTGCAAGTTTTGAGAGGATGCTCACGTCGGATTCCAAGAGCATACTTCTCTGCTCGGTGTCCAAAAGCTGAAATAATTCGTGGAAATTTGTGAAAAGTGTCGAGCTGAGAGTACAAAAATCAGTGGCCAAACAAGTTAATTGTTTTGGAATGGCGGGAGACCGACTATCGAAATTCTCCGATTGTATCAATATTTTGATCAATTCAAATAAAAGAATGTTTGAGGAATTTTTTAAAAAAGATTTTCGTAATTTTTCAGGTAAGGATGTGTGAGACTGAATAGTTATCATTGAAACCTTTCAAATCTGTATTGAAAAATTTGAAATTTTGAATTATGTGTTACCAGGGGTGTCTACCCGACGAATGACTTTAAATTCCCGGCAATTTTTAATATTTCCCGGTCAATTTTAAAGATTAAACATTTTTAAAGATTTCTGATTCAGAACCGAAAATTTTGGAAAAGAATTATAATTCTGATTTGTAACAGAGGATTTTTTTGAAGAAATTATAATTCTTCACGGGATTTCCCTCTTTGAAAATTAAAATTATAATTCTTTATGGAAATTTCTTGTTCCATGTCCTAATTAATTTTATTTCTGAACATTTCCTGTCCCAAGTCAGAATTATATTATTGAATTATTAATTATATTTATTCAAACATATTCTGATTTGGAAAAATGAATGTTCAAAAATTCAAAAACTCTGACTTGGAACAGAGATTGTTTTTGTAAATTCCCTTCTTATAAATTAAAATTAAAATCCTTTTCCAAAAAGTTTCCTGTTCCGCGGACCAAATTATAATTCTTTATGGTAACTTTGTTTATATTTCATTTATTTATTCAACCGTCAAACTTAGAATTGCAATTCTTTTTTTTTTAACCCTGTTCTAAGTCACAATTTAGTTTATTTTCAAGTTTCACTATTCAAAGATAGAGTTATATTTGTTTAGAAAAAAATTATTTATATTATAATTATAATTATATTTGTTTATAAAATTTTTGATTATAATCCAGACATATAGCAATACTTTTTTCCAAAATTTAGAAAAGGAAAGTTTACAATTCTGGCAAATCATTGAAAAAAATAATCATTTTCAAATTAAAACAAATTCTGATTTGGAAAAAGGAGATTATTTTTGTAAATTCCCTTCTTATAAATTAAAATTAAAATTCTTTACCAACAAGTTTACTGTTCCGCGGACAAAATTATAATTCTTTACGGGCATTTTTTTATATTTCCTTTATTTATTCTCCCGTCAAACTCAGAATTGCAATTCTTTTTTTTTTGTAAAAAACCCTGTTCTAATTCACAATTTAGTTTATTTTCAAGTTCCAGAATTCTTAGTTAGAGTTATATTTGTTTAATAAAAAATTATTACAATTCAGAAATATAACAACTTTTTTTTCTCATATTTAGCAGCGGAAATGTCTAAATTCTAAAAAATTTTCTTTGAAAAAAAAAATATAATTTTCAAATTCAAACAAATTCTGATTTGGAAAAATGAATGTTCAAAATCCTAAAAACTATGATTTGGAACAGAGATTGTTTTTGTAAATTCCCTTCTTATAAATTAAAATTAAAATTCTTTTCCAACAAGACGAAGGACTTTAAATTCCCGACAATTTTTAAAATTTCGCGGTCAATTTTAAAGATTAGAATTTTTTAAGGATTTCTGATTCTCAACCGAAAATTTTGGAAAAGAATAATAATTCTGATTTGCTATAGAGAATTTTTTTCAAGAAATTATAATTGTTTACGGGATTTCCCTCTTTGAAAATTAAAATTATAATTCTTTATGAAAATTCCTTGTTCCAATTCCAAATTACTTTTACTTCCTAAAATTTCCATTCCCAAATCAGAATTATATTTGATTATAACATTTTTGATTATAATCCAGACATATAGCAACACTTTTTTCTAAATTTAGAAAAGGAAAGTTTGCAATTTTGGCAAATCATTAAAAAAAAAATTTTCAAATTAAATCAAAGTCTGATTTGGAAAAAGGAGATTGTTTTTATAAATTCCCTTCTTATAAATCAAAATTAAAATTCTTTTCCAACAAGTTTCCTGTTCCGCGGACAAAATTATAATTCTTTACGGTAATTTTGCTTCTATTTCATTTACTTATTCTCCCGTCAAACTCAGAATTGCAATTATTTTTATAAAAAAAAAAAACCCTGCTCTAAGTCACAATTTAATTTATTTTCAAGTTTCACTATTCCAAGTTAGAGTTATATTTCTTTAGAAAAAATTATTTACAATTCAGAAATATAACAACTCTCTTTCTAAAATTTAGCAGCGAAAATTTCTAAATTCTAGCAAATTTTTTTGCAAAAAAACAGTTTTCAAATTAAAAGAAATTCTGAGTTGGGAAAATGAATTTTTAAACTCTCAAAAACTATGAATTGGAACAGAGATTTTTTTTGTAAATTCCCTGCTTATAAATCAAAATTAAAATTCTTTTCCAACAAGACGAATGACTTTAAATTCCCGGCAATTTTTCCGATAATTTTTAATATTTCCCGGTCAATTTAAAGATTAAACATTTTTAAAGATTTCTGATATAGAACCGGAAATTTTGGATAAGAATTATAATTTTGATTTGCAACAGAGGATTTTTTTCAAGAAATTATAATTCTTTACGGCATTTCCCTCGTTAAAAATTAAAATTATAATTCTTTATGGAAGTTCCTTATTCCAAGTCCTAATTACTTTTATTTTCGAAAATTTTCTGTCCCAAGTCAGAATTATATTTTTTCATAACATTTTTGATTATAATCCAGACATATAGCAATACTTTTTTCCAAAATTTAGAAAAGAAAGTTTTCAATTTTGGCAAATCATTGAAAAAAATAATAATTTTCATATTAAAACAAATTCTGATTTGGAAAAAGGAGATTGTTTTTATAAATTCCCTTCTTATAAATCAAAATTAAAATTCTTTTCGAACAACTTTCCTGTTCCGCGGAAAAATAATAATTCTATACGGTAATTTTGTTTATATTTCATTTATTTATTCTCCCGTCAATCTCAGAATTGCAATTCTTTTAGAAAATTCCCTGTTTTAAGTTACAATTAAATTTATTTTCAAGTTTCCCTATTCCAAGTTCGGGCTATATTATTTTTCAAAAATTTTTATTATAATTCAGAAATATAGTAACTCCTTTTTTCCAAAACTTGAAAGAGGTAAAGTTCAAATTGTCTTGAATTTTAAATTGGAAAAGGGATTTTTTTTAATTTCCTTCTTTTAAAAGCAATACATTTTTTTTAAATTTTCTGTTCCCCGTCAGAAATTTCCTTGTCCAACAGTAAAAATTATAATTCTTTACGAAACGTTCTGTTCCAAAGACAAAATTAGAAGTATTTTATAAAATTCCCTTTCCCACAATAAAAATTTTAATTCTTTGCGAAAAAAAGTAAAAATTATAATTCATTACGAAATTCCCTGTTTCAATGTCAAAATTAGAATTATTTTAGAAAATTCCATGCCCCACAATAAAAATTCTGAGTCTTTGAAGAAATTGCCCGTCGGAAAGTAAAAAATATTAACATAATAACAATACTAAAATAATAATCATTTAAGAAATTCCCTGTCCCAAGTTCAGAATTTTAATTCTTTTCCAAAATTCCCGGTTGCAAAGTAAAAATTAAAATTATTATAGAAAATTTCCTGTTATAAAGTAAAAATTGTAATTTTTTACGAAATTTCCTGTTCCAATGTCAAAATTATAATTATTTTAGAAAATTCCATGCCCGACAATAAAAGTTCTAATTCTTTGCGGAAATTGCCCGTCGGAAAGTAAAAATGATTAATATAATAATAATCATAATAACAAAATAATCCTTTAGGAAATCTCCTGTCCCAAAATTAATAGTATAATTCCTCACGGGAATTCCCTGTCCTGAACTCAAAATTATAATTTTCCTCAAAAATTCTCTGCTCCAAAGTCAAAATTATTATTATTTTAGAAAATTCCTTGTAATTCTTTTTTAAAATTTCCTGTTTCAAAATAAAAATCCCCATTCCAAAACAAAAACTTATAATTCTTTACGAAAATTCCATATTCAATATTTCAAAGTCCAAATTATAAATCTTTATTAAAATTCCCAATTCCAAAGTCAAAATTAGAATTATTTCAGAACGGGAATTTCCTGCCCCAAACTCAAAATGATTATTCTTCATCAGAATTCCCTGCTCCATAGTAAAACTTATAATTATTACAGAAAATTTCCTGTTAAAAAATAAAAATTATAATTCTTTACGAAATTCCCTGTTCCAATGTCAAAATTAGAATTATTTTAGAAAATTCCATGCCCCAAAATAAAAATTCTAATTCTTTGCGAAAATTGCCCATTGGAAAGTAAAAATTATTAATATAATAACAATACTAAAATAATAATCCTTTACGAAATTCCCTGTCAAAAATTTAGAATTTGAACTCTTTTACAAAATTCTCTGTTCAAAAGTCAAAATTATTATTATTTTAGGAAATTCCCTGTTCTAAAGTCAAAATTTTAATTTATTACGAAATTCCCTGTTACAAAGACAGAAATGTGATTATTTTAGAACATGACCTGTTCCAAAATAAAAATCCCTGTTTGAAACTAAAAATTATAATTCTTTACCAAAATTCCATGTTCCAAAGTAAAAATTATAATTCTTTTTGAAATTCTTGTTTCAAAGTAAAAATAATAATTATTTAGAAAAATTACCTGTCCCACAATAAATAATTGAATTCTCTGTCAAAATTATAATTCCCAACTCAAAATTATAATTCTTAACCAGAATTTCCTGTTCCAAAGTCAAAATTATCATTATTATAAAAAATTTCAGGTTAAAGAATACAAATTATAATTCTTTACGAAATTTTCTGTTCGAATGTCAAAACTAGAATTATTTTAGAAAATTCTATTCCCCACAATAAAAGTTATTATATAATAATAATATAATAATAATTATTATTATCTATTGCAAAATTCCCTGTCGAAAATTAATAATATTAATTCTTTTCAAAAATTCCCAGTTCCAAAATAAAAATTATTATTGTTTTAGAAAATTTCCTGTTCTAAAGTTAAAATTGGAATTTTTTATGAAAATCCCTGTTCCAAAATAAAAATTCCTGTTCAAAACTAAAAATTATAATTCTTTACCAAAATTCCATATTCCAAAGTAAAAATTATAATTCTCTTTAAAATTCCTTGTTCCAAAGTCAAAATAATAATTATTTCAAAAAATTATCTGTCCCACAATAAATAATTCAATTCTTTGTCGGAAAGTCAAAATTATAATTCCCAACTCAAAATTATAATTCTTCACCAGAATTTCCTGTTCCAAAGTCAAAATTATCATTATTATAGAAAATTTTCTGTTCCAAAGTAAAAATTATTATTCTTGATGAAATTCCTGTTCCAATGTCTAAATTTTAACTATTTTATAAAATGTCCTTTTTTTAAAGTCAAAATTGTAATTCTTTTAGAAAATTCCCTGTTTAAAATTAAAAATCGCTGCTCTAAACTTAAAATTTTAATTCTCAATGAAACTTCCTGTTCTAAAATCAAAAGCATAATTCTTTAGCGGAATTCCGTTTCCCAGTTGTTCAAGTTACACTTCTTTACTGAAATTCACTGTTCCAAAGTCAAAATTACAATTGTTTACCAAAATTCCGATTTCAAAGTCAAAATTATAATTCTTTATGAAATTTCCTGTTCCGAATCAAAAAATTATAATTCTGCACGGAAATTCTCTTTTTGAACTGAAAATTAAAACCAGAATTAAAGTAATAAATTACATAAAATTATTTTAATTTTCTTATTAGTGCATCCGAGGGAAAAATCCCGGTCCAACTAAATAAAATTTTCGGTTTTCCCCTGTTTCTCGTTTAGGTAGACACCCTCGTTACTGAGATGGTTTTAAATTCTAAAGAAATGACAAAATAAAAGAATTTTAATTGTTAAACTAACTTTCAATTATTAACAAAGAGAAGCTTATTAAAATATAAACGGATCTAATTTTATATTTAACAATGACTCGTGAAAAATGAGTTTGTATTTAATAAAAAGGGTAGACTATACTTTTCGTTAATTTATCTAACTCTAGTTCTTTCTAGTTAAAAAAAGCATAAAGCATAACATTTTCATGCTGTTTATAGTTTGAACATTTTCTTGTTTTAAGATCAAAAACGCTTATCAGTAGAAATTATTTTACAAACATTTTCCTGTAATCGTTTTAAAATAATTAGAAAAAATAATAATTAATTAAATAAAAATATCAAATCAAAGATAAAATGTAGAAAAAAAATATTCCAACACAATAAAAAATAATAAAAAATGATATGAAGTTAACCAGTTTATGAATTAACGTTAGTGGAAAAGTTTCAATGATTTGGAAAATTGTAAAAGTCATTTTAATTTCGAAAAATTTCCCATCTTTACATTTTAGATAAAGGCAGGCCTCGAACTCACTTTAAAAAACAAAAATGCATTTGCGGTCTGAAAATTTAACAATGTTGTAGAAAATTTGTAATTTCGACTCAAAAACTCATAACCATTGGGTAGAATATTTACATTTTTTTTATTTCCAATTAAAATATTCTTTTTTTTTTAATATCAAACATTAAATTTTTCGACGAATATTCATCCTTTGAGGTTAAAAATTTAACTCTTTGGTTCAAAGTTAAACTAATATAATTAGCTTTAGTTGACATTTTTGTTGTTGTAAAAACGTAATTTAAAAAAATGCAAATTTAACTATTTTGTCGAAAATTCAACTGTTTTCTAGAAAATTCGTCGTTTTGGCTTTAAAATTTCACGATTTTATATAAAATTCAACTATTCGGTACAAAATTAAACTTTTCCGAAAAAATTTTGTTTTCTTTTTATTGAAATTTATTTCTCAATAAAAATTTAGCTACTGAATTTTTTGTGTGAACATTTATATTTTTTCTTTTTAAAAAATTTTTAATTTAAATTCATTAAATAAAATTTGAACTAACATCACATCCATTGTTTAAAGTATTTATTAGAAAATTTATGTAATTTGTTAAAAATTCGCCCTTTTTGATAGAAAATTAATCTACTTGGAAGAAAATTCAACTATTTAGTTAAAAGTTTATGTGCTTTTTTAGAAAATTCATTCTCTTCAGTAGAAAAACTATTTATTTTTCTGCTATTAAAAGTCCAGTATTTTGTTGATAATTTATTTCTTTTAATTAAATTCAACGGTTTTTCATTTATCATTGAAACCTTTTTTTTATTTAAACAATTACACTTTTTGGTTGAAGTCAAATTATTGCTTGTAAATAAACTTTTTTGTTAAAAACGCATACTCTTGAGTTAAAAATTCAACTTCTTTATAAAAAATTCATCCTCTTGGCTTAAAAATTCCACAATTTATATAAAATTTAACTATTTGGTATAAAAAATGTAACTGCTCTTCAGTATAAATGTTAAAAAATGCAGTTTTCAAATGTTCTAAATGAAAAAAATATAAAATGAAAAATAATTAAATAAAATTTGGACTAACATTACATCAATTGTTCAAAGTATTTAGTAGAAAATTTATGTAATTTGTTAAAAATTCGCCCTTTTTGATAGAAAATTAATCTCCTTAGTTCAAAATTTAACGATTTAGTTAAAAGTTTATATTTTTTATAGAAAATTTATTCTATTTGGTAGAAAATCGATTTTTTATTTGTTGAAAATCAAGTATTTGGTTGAAAATTCATCTCTTTTAATAAAATTCAGCGGTTTTTTATTTATCATTAAAACTTTTTTTTTTATATAAACTGTTATTACACTCTTCGCTGAAAATTCATCTTTCTATGCAGAACATTTAACTACTTGGCTGAAAGTTCTTTTTTTTGGTTAAAAATTCGTTTTTTTAAAGATAAAAAATTAATTTCTTAAACTTAAAATTTAACTTTTTATAGAGCATTCAACTCATTGGTTGTAAATTAACTGTTTTGTTGAAAATTCATCCTCTTGGCTTAAAAATTCCACAAATTTATATAAAATTAAACTGCTCTTCAGACAATTTTTTTATTGTAATTTAGCTCTTCTCAATGAAAATTTAACTACTCTATTTTTTGCAAAAATTGATTTTTATTTATTTAAATATTAAACAATTCAGTTTTAAAATTTTCTAAAAGAAAAATATATAAATTGAAAATTAATTTAATAAAACTTTTACTAACAGCAAATCCATTTTTCAAAGTATTTAGTATAAAATTTATGAAATTTGTTAAACAGTCGCTCTTTTTGTTAAAAAATTAATCTTTTTAGTTGAAAATTTAACGATTTTGTTAAAAGTTTATATGCTTTATAGAAAATTTATTCTATTTGGTAGAAAATCGATTTATTATTTGTTGAAAATCAAGTATTTTGTTGAAAATTCATCTCCTTTAATTAAATTCAACGATTGTTTATTTAACATTAAAATTTGTTTTGTTGAAATATCAATTATTACACTTTTCGTTTAAAATTCATCTTTTTAGGTAGAAAATTCAACTACTTGGTTGAAAGTTTATTTTTTTGGTTGAAAATTCGTCTTTTTATGATTAAAAATTAATTTCTTAAACTGAAAATGTAGCTATTTCATAAAGAATTCAACTTATTTGTAAATGCATACTCTTAAATTAAAAATTCAAATTTTTTATAGAAAATTCATCCTTTTTCCTTAAAAATTCCACAATTTCATATAAAATTTAACTATTAGGTACAAAATTAAAGTGTTTTTTGTGTTTTTTTTTTTTGTTAAAAATCGATCTCTTTTTAATTTAAAAATTCAACTATTTAGTTTTTAAATGTAGAAACAAAAAAATATTAAGCGAAAATTATTCAAATAAAATTTTGACTAACATCACATCCATAGATAAAAAAATTACTTAGTATGAAATATATTTAATTTGTTAAAAATTCGTGTTTTTTGCTAGAAAATTAATTTTGTGATTTAAAAATCCCTTTTTTTCAATTGAACTTTTTTATTTGAAAATAGTATATTTATTGTAATTTTTTTCCGAAATAGTAGAAAAATATAATTGTTTAATAAAAAGTGTAAATTAGTGTTAATAGTGTGGTGAGTTCGAGGTCTATAAAGGTGTTTTGAATTTCGTAAAATGCAAGTTTGCGTGCATACAGGCTCTGCGAATAAGAATCATGCTTCGTTAGAAGTGGAGAGAAATAATTAATCGATAAATGATTTTAAGCACATTCTTTCTCAAAGCCATAGTGCACAGCCTTATCATCTTATTATTTATATCGTCGGATTTCGAAAGATGATCATACTCGCATAGAAACTGACGTATGGATTCGAAAATCATCCCAAAATTTTATTATTGACATAAGAAATTTGAAATTTAAAAAAAAAATTAAAAAAAGAAAATTAAAATTGAAATTGCATTTGAAGTTTTGGCGATGAAAAAGAATCCATTCGTCGGAAAAAGACGAATTCACAAGATAGTGAAGACATTGGTAACAGGGTTGATGAAAATCACGATTTTGAGGACACACCTAAATTAGTAACACCAATCTCTTAGAAAAAAATTTTTCTTTATAAGGCCATGTTATACTTATATGATTCCTACCTTACCGATATTGTTTTGAAAGTAAAAAAATTTTTTTCGTGACTTTTTCTCGAAAATAGGGGAATACAATATTTTTAATAAAATTAATTTAGTTAAAAAATTCTTAAGATTTCAAGTCGAAACATATTGCATTTTCAACAAAATAGTTGAACTTTCAATAAAATAAGTAAATTTTCTACCAAAGAAGAAGAATTTAGAATAAAAAAAAAACGAAATTCAATCTTAAATCCGAAAAGAAGAATTTTTATAATATTCAAACCAAAAAGGCGAATTTTCAACAAAAAAGTTGAATTTTCTACCAACAAAGAATCTGAGAAAAAAATGGACCAAAATTGTTGAATTTTTAAGCCGAGAAGATGATTTTTCTCCCTAACAGTTAATTTTTTAATTCGAAAATAGGAATTTACAGCAATGAAGTTCTTTTGCAACGAAACACTTGAATTTTCTACTAGGACGATATTTCTAGAAAAAAAGTTTAATTTTTAAACAAATAGTTACAATTTCAACAAAAAGATAATTTTTCAATCAAAAATGAAATAGTTAAATATCCAGTTAAAAAATTAATTTTATAACAAAAAAAAAAGAATTACTAATTTAGGGCAAAAAATTTCAATTTTCAACCAAATTATCTCATTTTTACCACAATGAAAAATGTTCAATAAAAAAGACGAATGTTTAACCAAAAATAGAGTAGTTAAATATTCAGTTGAAAAATTAATTTTTAAAAATAATTTCAACAAAATTGTTAAATCTTCAAATAAAGAAAATAATTTTTACCACAATGAAGAATGTTAAAAAAAGTTAATAAGCATGAACTTTAATTTTAATCCAAGTATTTGAATTATCAACCAAAAAAGATTTCAGTTTTAAATAAAAAAAACTTTTAAGTTCAACCAAAAAAAGAACGAATTTTAAAAAAAAAAGTTAAATCCTCAAACAAAACGGATCAATTTTCAACAACTCAGTTGCATTATGAACTAAAAAAGATTAAATTTCTACCAAAAGAGATTAATTTTTCAAACAAACACAAATTTTCATAAAAAGGGTTGAATTTTGTACCAACAAAAATTCTTCACTGAAAATAATTTTTCTTTTAACCAAATTATTGAATTTTCAACCAATGAGTTTCATTTTTAACCAAAACAGATTACTTTTCAAATCAAAAAGACAAATAAAAACTAAAAAAGATTTTTGAGACAAGGAAAAATAAATTGTTTTATCAAATTGTGGAGATTTTAAGACAAAAATGTGAACTTTCTACAAAGGGTTTGAATTTTTATCCAAAAAATATTAATTTCCATAAAAAAGTTAATTTTCAACGAAATAACTGAATTTTCCATCAAGGTAGTTGTTTAAATCAAGAAAGGACAAAAAATCATCAAAGTTGTTGAATTTTCGGACAAAAAAATGACGAATTTTCTACTAAAAAGTTGAATTTTTAATCCAGAGATCGAAAATTTCCACAAAAAAGTTAATTTTCTACCAAATAGATGAATTTTATAGAAAACTAGTTTATTTTTTAACTCAAAAAGATAAATTTTTAACAAAAAATTTTCACTTTTAACCGAAAAAAATCAAATAGTTGTAATTAATTGGCAAATAAAAAAGATAAGTAGGGGAATTTCCAACTAAAAAAAAACTTTTAACCAAATAGTTGTATTTTCAACAAAATAATTGAATTTTCAAGCAACAAGAGATGAATTTCGAAACGAAAATATACTCTTAGATTTGTTTTATATTTTATCCGATAAGATAAATTTTCAATAACAAAAAAACAGTTGTATTTATGAACAAAAAATATTAATTTTTAGTCAAAAGGATGAATTTTTAATAAAAAAAAGGATATATTTTCAATCAAAAAAGACGAATGTTCAACAAAATATTTAAATTTTTCAAAAATATATGATACTTTAAAAAATAGTTTAATTGACAACAAAACATTTAAATTTTCAACTAAAATATATCACTTTTATAACAAATGATGCATTTTTAATAAAAAAGGATAAATTTTCTGTCCTCAACGACGATTTTTTAAAAAAACAGTTAAATTTTTTTACAATATTTAAATTTTCGACCAAAAGCGATGAGTTTTCTAACAAAACATAAAATTTTTATATCCAAAAGGATGAATTTTCTACTCTGCAAGACGAATGTTCAAATAAATAATTTAATATTTAAAGCAAAAGTTGATTTTTGAACAAAATAATGAAATTTACAACAAAATGTATACATTTTCAAGGGAAAGAGATGAATTGTGTACCAAAAATACACTTTTAATTAAAAAGATTTCAACTTTTAATTAAAACTAATCGACTTTCAACCAGAAAAGATTACTCTTTTACCAACCGATGATTTTTCAATTCAAAAGAAACAAATTTTTTATCCAAAAACATAAATGTTCAATAAAACAGAAATGAATCTTCAACCAAAAAATGAATGCTTTCCAAAGTAGTTAAAATTTTCTGTCCCTCTGTCCCAGAAGACGAATGTTGAACAAAAAAGTTGAATTTTTCACAAAAAACTATAACTTTTGAACAAAATATTTGAATTTTCAACGACATGTTCAAAATTTTCAAACAAAACAGACGACTTTGTAACAAAATATTTGCATTTTTTTAACTGAAAGAGGTGACTTTTCTACTAAAAGATAAATTCTTATTGTAAAAGAATGAATTTTCTGACCCAAAAAAATAATATTCCCAAAACAATGAATTTAAAATTTAAAAAATTTGACTTTTCAATTTAAAAAATGTGACCGCAGGATGAATTTATAATCCAGAAGCACGAATACTTAATCCAAAACACACACATTTTTTACAAAACAGTTGAATTTTGTATCAAAAGAGATGACTTTTTAACCAAATATTTGAATTTTTTCAGCTAAAAGAGGTGACTTTTCTACTAAAAAAATAAACTTTTAATGCAAAAGGATGAATTTTCTGATCCAAAAATAATATTCCCCAAAATAGTGAATTTTCAATTTAAAAAATATGACTTTTCAATTTAAAAAATGTGATTTTTCAACAAGACATTTGTATTTTCAGCATAAAAATTCGTTTTTTAATCAAAAGAAATTAATTCTGTACCAAAAATATAATAATAGCCTGTTCAATGAAAAATAGAAGAAACCGGAATTCTTTAAAAAAGGGTAAAAAATCAAATCGGGAGAATCGATAAAATAATAATCGGGTAAGTATAACATGGCCTTAAGATTTAAATCATCACAAAATATTCTCTTTGCAACGAAATAATTTGTTATTCTTAGAATAACGAATTACCAAATTCCTTTTTCAAGAGATTCACTTTAGAAAAGGGGAAAATTCACTTCGGCGCAAGTTATTTCACAAGAAAAAAAACAAGAATTCTGCAAAAATATAAACACAAAAGCTATAAAAAAAAGTAGAACTAAGAATTTTATTCTTGCGAAATCAATTTGCCTCGAATATCGTATAAACTTTTGGAGAGCGAACACCATTACGAATGACAAAAGTTTTCGTAAAGGTTTCAACAGATTTTCTTGGTTTAAACAATGGGACACTATGAATCGTGAGCTAAAATAAATAAAGTGAAAGGACAATCAATCCTGATTTCAATCAAACGACCCTGGTCAGCAGTTTTCATGAGACGTTCGGTTAAAAAAAAGTGTATCAAGTATCAGAAGCGGTATAATGAGGGCGCTGTTAGGACAATGTAAAGCTACATAAACATAAATAGTTCATTAGAGGAGCGGAAAACAAGTCGTTATTAAATGAATGGTAAATACGTCAAAGGGGCCACACGCTCCGACCTTTTCTTGAAGGCTCTTCTCTGACACGGGGATCTGAAACGCCACAATTTTTGTTCAAAATTCCTGTCACGCGGATACCTTTCACAAAAAAAAAATACAAACAAAAAAAATCCAGTACTGAATACCGAGTATTGCTCACCCCTTATTAAGAAAAGCAAAGGTTCCAAGTACACAAATTATCAATATTATTAAAAATAATCTGTTCCTAATTATTATTATTATTATTATTAATAATATTATTATTAAATGTGCTATCACTAATTATTAGGGCTGCCACAAACTAATGCAGGCCTCGAATTCACTTTCAAGGTGGCCGTTTTAATGAAAGAAAAAAGTTCCCGATTCTATCCCGGATCACTTAAATTCCAAAAAATCCAAATGAATTCAAAATAATGATTAAAAATCCATTGATTTCCGTAAAACTGCAATAAATGTAGAGGAATTTAAGATAAAAAAAGGAATAATTCAATGAAATTAAAAAAAATTCAAGGTGAAATATTAAAAAAAAATCAAATGAATTTAAAATAATTGGAAAATATGAAAAAACTTTATTGCTTTATTGCTTAAGAATGCAAGGCGAGGTTAATAAACTTCAGGATCAATTAAATAAAAACTTTTAAAAAATTAAAAAATTCACTGAGTTAAGTAGAATTAACTGAATTTAGAGGGATTCAAGTAAATTAACTAAATTCGAAAGAATTCTGGGCAAATTAATAAGAATTCAGGGGAAATTCAAACGAAAAATTCAAATATTCAAGTTTTTGAAGGTTTTTTTAGGGTTTTTTAAAACCCTACTAATTTGTAACACAAGAAGTGACTAATAAATACAAAACAATTACAGATAAACTTAAAAAAAATCTAATGAATTGGAAAAAATGATAAAAAGTCCATTGATTTCCGTAAAACTGGAATGAATGTAAACAAATTTAAGATAAAA
>JAAAKG020185491.1:0-25354 GCA_010014905.2 Druon quercuslanigerum
TTTAATTAAAAATTAAAGTTTGAGTCTTCACAAATTTTTCGTTAAAAGTCTACTATTATATGGATGGGGATATTTTGAGAATTTATTAAATTTGATTCTTTTGTTGACAAATATAGTATTTTGTATGATTTTTCAAAAAAAAAAAAAAAAAAAAATGTCTTTTCAAGCAAAATGGGAAAGTTTATGTATTTTTCTAAAAAACCCTTTTTCTAGAAAATTAATCTTCTTGTAGGAAAATTCATATTTTGATTGAAAATGCTACTATTCTAGCAGCAAATTTAACTAATTCTTTGGAAATTAATCTACTTGATCTTTTTGTTTTGAAAATTTATTTATTCCTTCGAAAGTGATGAATTTAAAAAAAATATTTTATCTATAAAATAATTAACTATTCGGTCAAAAATTGAACTATTTCTTAAAAAATGTATCTATTTACTAAAAAATTATCTTTTCTTTTATTGAGAATTTATATTTTTGGTCATTGGAAAAACAATGATTTTAGATGAAAATCCAACAATTTATTCCCATTTTTTTAAAAATTTAACTATTTAATAAGAATAAAAAAAGTATTTTTATCGAAGTTCTAGTAGAAAATTCAACAAGCTAGAAAATCATCTTTTTTTAAATTCATATTTTTGTTTGCAAAATAAACTATTTCTTTGAAAATTGATCTTTTTGCTGGAATTTTTTTTTTCAATTTATATTTTAGGTAAAAAAAAACTATTTTAGTTCGAAAATGATGAATAAAATAAAATATTGAACTTTGAATGAAAATAGGAAATATTAACTATTTGATTGAAAATGTTACTATTTGGTAGAAATAAAAAACTATTTTTCTCAAAAGTTTTTCTGAAAATTGATCTATTTTTTTGAAAATTTATGTATTTGCTGGAAAATTATCTTCTTTTTTCTAAATTCGTATTTTTTCTTCAAATAAACAATTTTAGTAACAAATTAAAATATTTTAATGAAAATAAAACTTTTTATTTGACAACTGAACTATTTGGTATTGAATTGAACTATTTCTTTTTAAATTTATCAATTTGCTAGAAAATAATATATATTTTTTAAATAATATTTTTGTTGAAAAAACAATTACTTAATAAAAAAAATACTATTTTAGATAAAAATTCAAAAATTCATTCTTATTTGTTTAAAAATGTATTTATTTTGTAAAAAAACAAAAAAAAAAATTTTTCTTAATGTTTGCCTTTTTTGAAAATAGAACTATTGATTTGGAAAATTATATTTTTTTAAATTATTATTTATGGTCTAAAAATAAACTATTTTTCATATTTAACTATTTGGTAGAAAATTATCTTTTGTTTTGTCGATAATTCATATTTTTGTTTTAAAAATAAACTACTTTAGTAGAAAATTTAAATATTTAGCAAGAATTAAATTATTTATTTGATAATTTAACTATATGTTAAAAAAATTTGTTGTTGAAATTTCGTGTTTAAATTGAAATTCAACTATTTAATTGAAAATTGAACTATTTCTTTGCAAATTTATCTGTTGGCTAAAAAACGGTATTTTTTTGGTAAAAATTTATATAGTTATTTGAAAAAAAAACTTTTTTTCAAAATTTATCTTGTTTGGTAAAAAAGTAATTCTTTTGATAAAAAATTTACATTTTCAGTAAAAAAAAAAAATATTTCTTAGTTCAAAAACTCAACAATTTGGTAGAAAATTAAACAATTTGATTTCAGAATTTAAATAATGGGCAGTTGAAAATTAACCTATTCTAAAATTTTTATTGTATTTTAAATTTTATTCAGTAGAAAATAATAAATAAACTTTTATTAAATTAAAATTTTCTCAGAACTCGGGCCCGAACAGATTGTGTCCCATATTTGGGAACTTTTCCTACTACGCATGCGTCGCGTCAACAGCGGGATTAGCTACCTTTGGCGCGCTTATTTAAAATTATTAAATGTATACCAAATTTTCTGGCAAAAAACGATACTTCTTAAATCCTTAAAATTAACTCTTTGATCACAAACTAGACTTATAAAGTCAAATGTACAATAATTACTTGATATTAATTCCTTAACAATAAATATTTAATTTTAAATTTCAAGAAAGGGATACCTTTTTTACAAATATGAATTTAAAATCATTTTTAATACTTGTACGCACTTATCAACTATTATTTATTGTAGACAATTATGAAAAAAGTTATCATTTTAAATAAGCGCGCCAAATGTAACCAATCCACTTGCTGCCGCCACGCATGCGCAGTACAAAAAGATCATCAAATCTTTTCTTGTATTTTTTTAAAAATCATCTTAATTTTTCTGGTTTGAGAGCATTTAGGGATTTAAAATCTCAAATAATAATAAAATTAAACTGAATTCTTTAAAAAGTAAAATGAATTTTTAAACAATTTTAGCGCGGGAATTTTTGAAACAAAAAAACTGCAGATTGTGAAAAGGGTCATGTTTGGCAAATAAGTCTTAATAAATTCACTGTGCGTTCCATTTATGGGACATTGGGACACTCTGTTTGTCGAGCGACACGTGTGTCGACAAATGCAGAACAGGGCAAAGTGTAAGGCGCAATTACGGTGAGTTTATCTTTTTCCCCGTGAATCATCCTATCTTTATTGTCTCTGAATATGGATACATATATATTTATTTATTTATTTTAATCTTTTTTTTTGTTGTTTGTGATTTCGTGATGAGATTAAAAAAGTATTTTTTTTTGCGATAACGTTTTATGGGGTCTTTGATATTTATCGATGATGGGGAGAAGCTCTAGAGAAAATTAAATAGGAAGAAGTAGGGTGGTTCAATTTTTTTTTATATCACCCCCCAATTTGTTCGAAATGAGAAATTTTTTTGTTTTGTTTATTGAGAAAGTGATTTCATCTAAAAAAGTATTTTTTTTTTAAATTTTTATTAAAAATCTTTAATGGAATTTAAATAAATAATTATTCTTCAAATAAGACTCTCATAAGCCTGTTTTTATAAGGTCTTGAAAAACCCCAAAAGTGAAAAATTAGCTTTTGTTTTATTATTGTTTTTAACTATTTTTTATATTTTTAGATAACAAACATGATTATTTAAAAATATTTATAATAATTATTAATAATATTCTCTTTGAAGAATGATAAAAAGCTACGGTTTTTTCTTATATTTTCAACATTTTCTCCATTTTTCAATAAGAGTGTGGAAATAATTTATCAAATTCAAAAAAATTAATTATTTAAACATATTATTATTGTTTATCAACAATTTTCTCTTAGAATACAAATAGAAAGTCGCGGTTTTTCTCGAATTTTCCAATATTTTTACAACTTTTTATTTAAAGAGAGGCAACAATCAAATAAAAATTCATAGAAATAATTGTTTAAAATATTTTTTATGATTTATAACAATTTTCTCTTCGAATAATGCTAGAAAGTTGCACCTTTTTCAAAAGTATTTAACTTTTTGTCCAGTTTTCAATTAGTGTCAGATTATTAATAAAATAAATTTAAAAAATATAATTGTTTAAAATATTGTTTAATATTATTAATAATATTCTCTTCAAAGAATGCTACAAAGTTGCAGTTTTTTCCTAAATTCAACTTTCTATATTGGTATGCATAAAATATTCTGCTGACAATTAAACATTTACAATAATTGTTTAAGCAATTTTTAATTTTTTTAACAATTCTTTTAGAATAGAGTCAGAAAAATGCGGTATTTCCGAATTTTTCAACATTTTTCAGAAATAATTGTTTAAGCCATTTATAATTATTTATCATAAAATGCTAGATAATTGTGTTTTTTTTCTGAAATTTTCGATTTTTTAAATTTTCAATTAGAACGAGATAATAACTAATGCAATTTAAAAAAGTAAAATAATTAAACAAATTATTATTTTTGATAAATATCTTCCCTTAAAGAAATTCTGAAAAATTGCGGGTTTTTGTGAAATTTTCATCTTATCTTTGACTTTTTAGTTAGGAACAAATAATAAATATTAATTTTAATAATTTATACAAAAAGGCTCTCAGTAACCACTTCAAGGAAAATTTACATTTAATATGATCCGTTTTTTAAATTTTTTCTTTTTGATTTGAATGTTTATCTTTGAAGTTTGAAAAATCAACTATTTGGTTAAAAAATCGAGTATTTTGTTAAAAATTGATTTTTTGGATTTTGAAGTAAATTTTTTCTAAAAAAAATCAATTTTTAGCTTGAAACCTCAACTCTTTATTTAAATATTTGCCTCTTAGGTTAAAAAATTTATAATCTTTTCTAGAAAACTAATCTTTTTTACTTGAAAATTCAACAATTAGATTTCAATTTGACCTCTTTTTTTCGTTTGTATTTTTTAAATGAAAATTATTAATTTGATAGAAATTTAAATATTTGATCGAAAGTTGAACAACTTTAAAAAAATTTTATTGTTTATTTAAGGATTCGTCATTTTAGTTAAAAAATAATTTTTTTTTGTTCAAAATTTAAATATTCTGTTGACAATTAATTATTTTTCATGGTTAAAAAATAATTTTTTAAACTGAGAATTTAACTATTCCATCTCTGATGGAAAATTTATCTCTTCTAGTTAAAAATTCTGGTTAAAAATTTCTGAATTTTGTCAAAAATTTATCTCGTTTGGTAGAAAATAAATTTGTATTTGTTACGAATAAAAATAAATAAAAAATAAAAATATTTTGTTGAAAACCCTTATATTTCCATTAAATTCAACTGGGCCTGACTTAAAATGAAAGTACTTTATGGTTAAAATATCATCTATTTATATTATTTTTTTTTTAAAATAATTAACCTTATTCATTAAAAATTCAATTATTTTTCTTCAAAATTAAACATTGTTATCACATTTTTTTTCTTTATTGACAAAAAGTTATTTCCTAATTAAAAATCCCACTCTTGTTGAAAGTTTGTCCTTTTGATTCAGAATTTCTTTTTTTTTAGAAAATTAATTTTTTAATTGAAAATTAATACTTTTGTGTTAAAAATTTAACTGTCTTCTAAAAATTTTATCTTTGGCTTGCAAATTTTATTACTTGGTTAAAATTTAATCCTTTAAAAATATTTCTAAATAAGTTTTTTTTTTGTTATTTCGAAAAGAACTCATTTTAAAAAATTTATTTGTTTTTCTTAAAGAATTATAATTTTGGTTAAAAATAAATTTTTTTAACTTGAAAATTCATCTATCTTAAAAATTCAAGTATTTGTTGAGAATTTCTTTTTTTCGTTAAGAATTAATCTTTTAAATTAAAACTGAACTTTTGTGTAAAAAATTAATATTTTCTGTCAAAAATTAAATTGTTTTGTAGAAAATTCGTTTTTTTTTATTGAAAAATGAAACAATTTTATTGTTCTTAACTGAAAAATCTTTCTTTCTGTAAAATTCGAACTCATTTTTAAATGTTTTCTTTCGTTTAAATACCCATCTTTTTAGGTAAAAAATATCAACAATTTTAGTTATTTTTGCCTATCATCGAAGTTTGAAAATATTTTTAATGATAAGTTAAAGAAGCCTGTCAATCTAGACCTTGAAGTCAAAAATAGTTATCTACTTGAATTTTGAGTTGAACTATTAAAAACAGCAGCTTGGCCACTAATTCTTCGTTTTTCTGTTCAGGCTTAAGTACTAATGCCGGATTACACTGCCGGCTTAAAAGATAAGCAGAGCGTCCACTTAAGAAAGGCTTATCTCCTTCTTTTCCTGAACCAAAACGTTTTCAAGTAGTCCAATAGGTCAGGGTAAAAATTTTATCCTTTTTCTCAAATCCACTTAACAGAGACAAAATACATACAATTTTGACTAATTAATCGAATTTTTAACTAAAAACTACCAATTTTCTTTCAAGAAAGACAAATTAAAAAAAAATTATAATTTTTTAAATAAATAGTCGAATTTTCAAGCTTAAAGAGAATATTATTTAACCGAAACTAATTACATACATTTTTATTATAAAAAATTAATTTGTTAATCAAAAAAAAGAATTTTCAACGCAATGGTTCGATTTTGTATCGAACAGTTGTAATTTTTAACAAATTGTTGAATTTTCAAACCAAAAAGACAAATTTTCCACAAAACAATTAAATTTTTTACTCGAGAGTATAAATTTTAAACAAAACATATTTATATTTCTAGTTTAAAACATTAATTTGCACTCAAGAAAAAACAGAATTTTGAGCTATAATTATGAATTTTTAACAACAAGAAAAAATTAATTTATAACCAAACAGTTTTTTTCTAAATGTTAAATTGTCTTTTGAATTGTACAAATTATTTCAATTTTCAGTTAACAAAATTTTATTTGAACCAAGAAAAAAAAGAATTTTCTATTAAAATTATAAATTTTCAAAAAAAAAAATGAATTGTCAATATAATATTTGAATCCTTAACTGAAAAATTTAGTTTTCAACCAAAAAATTAATTTTCTATAAAAAAAGAACAAATTTTCAAAAAAGTAAATTGATTTTCCATCGAAAAATACTAATTTTTCATTAAACAGTTTAATTTCAACACGAGAATACAAATTTTCAAAAAAAGTTAATTTTCAACGAATTCTTTCAATTCTCAGTTAACAAAATTTTATTTAAACCAAGAAAAAAACGAATTTTCTATTAAAACTATGAATTTTAAAATTACAAAAATGAATTTTTAACAAAATAATTCAACCCTGTTCTTTAACTTAAAAATTTTTAACCAAAAAAAATTAATTTTCTATGAAAAAAGAACAAATTTTCAAAAAAAAAATTTATTTTCCATCGATTAATTTTCAACCTTTTAGTTGAACTTTCAACAAAATAGTACAATTTCCATTTGAAAAAATTATTTTCAAGCAAGAAAATGGGAATTTTTAACGAAAAGTATGAAAAACTAAACAGTTCAATTTTCTTTCAAAAAATTCATTTTCCACAGAAAAAGCGAATTTTTAACTCAAATTATAAATCTTTAACTGAATAATCAATTTTCTATCCAGAAAGATGAATTAAAAAAAACTTTATAATTTTTTAAATAAACAGTTTAATTTTGAAACCTAAAGAGATTAATATTTAACCGAAACTGAATCCTTGAATTTTTATTATGGAAAATTAATTTTTAATAAAAAAAAGAATTTTCTACGTAATAGTTTAATTGTGTACCGAATAGTTTTAATTTTTAACAAATTTTTGAATTTTCAAACCAAAAAGACGAATTTTCCACAAAAAAATTAAATTTTTAACTCGAGAGTATAAATTTTAAATAAAATATTTTATTTACAACCAGTCAGTTGAATTTTCAACAAAATACTCATATTTCAGTTTGAAAAATTAATTTGCACTCAAGAAAAAAAATCGAATTTTTAACAATCATGAACAGCAACAAGAAATTTATTTTAAACAAATTAGTTCAACTTTAATTAATTTTTAACAAAACAGTTTTTTTCAAATAGTTAAATTTTCTTTGAAAGGATTAGTTTTCCATAAAAAAACTAATTTTGCACAAAAGAGTTGAATTATCTACCTCAGAATATGAATTTTTAACAATTTAAATCAATTTTCATTTAACAAAATTTTATTTTAACCAAGAAAAAAACGAATTTTCAATTAAAATTATAAATTTTCAAGGAAGAAGATAGAAAGTTAATTGCTCGATTGAAGATTCATAATTTTAGTTAAAAATTAACTTTTCTTTGCTTGAAAATAATTTTTTCAAATAAAAATTGTACAATTTTGTTAAAAATTCAACTAAATGGTTGAAAATTACCTTTTTTTGAAAATTTGTATCCTCGTGTTAAAAATTAAACTGTTTAGAGGAAAATTAGTTTTTTTTTGATGGAAAATTAATTTTCTTTTTTGAAAATTTGTTCTTTTTTCATAGAAAATAAATTTTTTTTTGTTGAAAATTAATTTTTTTGGTTAAAAATTAGATTTTTCAGGTAAGAATTCAAATATTATATTGAAAATTCATTTTTTTGTTCAAATAAAATATGGTTTATTTTCAATAAAATATTTTTCTGATGAAATATCAACTACTACATTTTTCTTTGAAAATTGATCTTTTTAAGTTAGAGAATTAAGTTGAATTATATTGTTAAAAATTCATTTTTTTATTTGAAAATCCATAATTTTAATAGAAAATTCGCTTTTTTCTTGGTTAAAATAAAATTTTGTTAACCGAAAATTAAAATAATTTGTTAACGAAATATTTTGTTTAAAATTTATACTCTCGAGTAGAAAATTTTGTTTTGTGGAAAATTTCTCTTTTTGGTGGAAAAAATATTTTCTTAAAAGAAAACTGAACTATTTAGTTAAAAATATATTTGTTTCTTGAAAACTTGTTCTTCTTTTTTATAGAAAATTAATTTTTTTTTAAGGATTTAAATATCATATCAAAAATTCATTTTTTTGTTTAAGTAAAATATGGTTTACTTTCAATAAAATATTTTAATGTTGAAATATGAAAGAGATTAATATTTAAATAAAAATGGATTTAAAAATTTGTTAAATTGTCAAAGCAAAAAGACGAATTTTCCACAAACCAATTAAACTTTCCACGCGAGAGTAAAAATTAAAAAAAAATATTTTGTTTACAACCAATCAGTTGAATTTTCAACAAAAAAGCTTATATTTCAGTTTAAAAAATTAATTTGCATTCAAGAAAAAAAATCTAATTTTTAACCATCTTTAACAGCAACAAAAAATTTATTTAAAACAAATTAGTTCGAATTTAATTAATTTTTAACCGAACAGTTTTTTTAAATAGTTTAAAAAAAAACTAATTTCTCTCAAAAGAGTTGAATTCTTTACCTCAGAATATGAATTTTTAACAATTTAATTCAATTTTCAGTTAACAAAATTTAATTTTAACCAAGAAAAAAAAACAAATTTTTAATAAAATAATTATACTTTAAACCAAGGAGTAGAATTCTTTAAATTTAAGAGAGAAATTTTTAAGGAAGAAAGTAATAGTTGATATTCCAACATAAAAATATTTTATTTAAACAACAAAAATGAATTTTCAATATAATATTTAAATCCTTAACTAAAAACATTAATTTTCGAGCTAAAAATTAATTTTCCTTAGAAAAAGCGAATTTTCAACTAAAATTATGAATCTTTAACCGAATAATCAATTTTCTATGAAGAAAGACGAATTAAAAAAAATCCTTGAACTTTTATAATGAAAAATTAATTTTTATAAAAAAAACAGAATTTTCTACGTAATAGTTCAATTTTTAACAAATTTTTGAATTTTCAAACCAAAAAGACGAATTTTTCACAAAACAATTATATTTTCCATGGCATAAATTTTAAACCAAATATTTTATTTACAACCAATCAGTTGAATTTTCAAAAAAAAAGCTCAAATTTCAGTTTAAAAAATTAAGTTGCACTCAAGAAAAAAAACGAATTTTCAACTATATTTATGAATCTTTAAAAACAACAAAAAAATTAATTTTAAACAAATTAGTTCACCTTAAATTTTCTTTTGAAATAATTAATTGTCCATAGAAAAAAAAACTAGTTTTCGACAAAAGAGTTGTATTCTTAATCTCAGAATATGAATTTTTCACAAATTTGTTCAATTTTCAATTAACAAAATTTAATTTTAAACAAGAAAAAACGAATTTTCAATTAAAATTATAATTTTTCAACTTAAAAAATGAATTTTTAACAAACAAATTATACTCTAAACCAAGGATTTGAATTATGTAAATTAAAAAGATAAATTTTTAATGAAGAAGGCAATAGTTGATATATCAACATAAAGATATTTTATTTAAAATAAAATATATTTTGTTTTAAAAGCAAAAATAAATTTTCAACCAAAATATTAATTTTCTATAAGAAAAAGAACAAATTTATAAAAAATGCATTAAATTTTTAACTAAATAGTTCAATTTTCTTTAAAGAAAAATAATTTTCCATCAAAAAAACTAATTTTCCACTAAACAGTTTAATTTTCAACACGAGAATACAAATTTTCAAAAAAAGTTAATTTTTAACCATTTAGTTGATTTTCAACAAAATAGTAAAATTTTCATTTAAAAAATTATTTTCAACCAAGAAAAAGTGAATTTTCAACTAAAATTATGAATATTTAACCGAACAATCAATTTTCAATCATGAAAGGCGAATTAAAAAAACAGCCTTATAAATTTTTAAATACATAGTTGAATTGTGAAGCATAAAGAGAATATTATTTAACCGAAACTGGATACTTACATTTTTATTATAAAAAATTAATTTTTTAATTAAAAAAAAAAAAATCTACGCAATGGTTCGATTTTGTGTCGAATAGTTGTAATTTTTAAAAAATTGTTGAATTTTCAAACCAAAAAGACGAATTTTCCACAAAACAATTAAATTTTCCACTCGAGGTTATACATTTTAAACAAAATATTTTATTCACAGAAAAGCCCAATTTTCAGTTTTAAAAATTAATTAACAAAAAATTAATTTTGTACAAAGTAGTTCAACTTTAAGCCGGGGAGTTGAATTCTCAAACTTAAAACTGATTAATTTTTAACCAAATAGTTTTTTTCAAATAGTTAAATTTTCTTTTGTAAAAATTAATTGTCCATAGAAAAAAAACTAATTTTCCACAAAAGAGTTGAATTGGCTACCTTAGAATATGATTTTTTACCAAATGAGTTCAATTTTCAGTTAACAAAATTTAATTTGAAAAAAAAACAAATTTTCGATTAAAATGATGAATCTTCAACTAAAAAAAAAATGCATTTTAACAAAATAATTCAATCTTCAAAGAAGAAGGCAATAAAATCCATATTTTATTTAAACAACAAAAATGAATTATTGATATAATATTTAAATCCCGAACAAAAAATTAATTTTCTATAAAAAAAAGAACAAAGTTTCAAAAAACACATAAATTTTCAACTAAATAGTTCAGTTTTCTTTTAAGAAAATATTTTTTTCCACCAAAAAGACGAATTTTTCACAAAACAATAAAATTTTCCACTCGAGAGTATAAATTTTGAACAAAATATTTCATTAACAAATTATTTCAATTTTCAGTTAACAAAATTTTATTTTAACCAAGAAAAAACGAATCTTCTATTAAAATGATGAATTTTCAACAAAAAAAAATGAATTTTTATCAAAATATTTTAACTTAATTCTTTAACTTAAAAATATAAATTTTCCAGGAAGAAGGTTCATATATATAGTTCATATAAATAGTTCATATTTCAACATAAAAATATTTTATTTAAAATAAACCATATTTTATTTGAACAAAAAAAAAATGAATTTTCAATATAATATTTGAATCCTTAACTGAAAAATATAATTTTCAACCAAGAAAATTAATTTTCAACCAAAAAATTAATTTTCTATAAAAATGAACAAATTTTCCACTAAAGAGTTTAATTTTCAACACGAGAATACGAATTTTCAAAAAAAGGTAATTTTCAACCATTTAGCTGAATTTTCAACAAAATAGTACAATTTTCATTTGAAAAAATTATTTTCAAGCAAGAACAAGGGAATTTTTAACTAAAATTATAAATCTTCAAACGAATAATTAATTTTCTATCAAGAAAGACGAATTTAAAAAAATTTATCATTTTTTAAATAAACAGTTTAATTTTGAAGCCTAAAGAGATTAATATTTAACCGAAAATGGATCCTTGAATTTTTATTATGGATAATTAATTTTTAATAAAAAAAAAAAGAATTTTCTACGTAATAGTTCAATACGAATTTCCTACAATGCAGTCAAATTTTCAAAAAATATAATTTGAATTTAAAACCCATGAATATAAATTTTCAACAAAAAAGTCACTTTTCCACCAATCAGTTGAATTTTTCACAAAATACTTCAATTTTCAAACAAAAAATTAATTTATAACTAAGAAGAAAAGATGAACTTTCAAGGAAAAAGGTGATTGTTGACATTTCAACAAAAAATTATTATTTTATTTTTAAAAAAAATGAAATCCTTAACTGAAGCATATATGAAAAAAAAAATTTTTTTCTACCAAAAAGACTGATTTTTGAAAAAAAGAAATAAATTTTTAACTAAATAATTAAATTTTGTAGAAATTGCTGTTTTCTTTTAAAAGAGATAATTTTTAATTACAAAAAAAAATTAATTTTTTTACAGCACAGTTAAATTTTCAATCCCAGAATACAAATATTCAACAAAAAAATTAATTTTCAACAAAATAGATCAATTTTCATTTAAATAAAAAAATATTTTTAACCATAAAAAAACTAATTTTTAATTTAAATGTTATTTTGTCGAGCAGGGTAATTAATTACTAAATTTCTAAAGATGTATATTGCCGATTACCGGTCAAATAATTTTCTGGCGAAATCAGAGAAAATCTGCCTCTGACCGGATTCATCTGATCCTGTCCGGGCCGAGGCAGATTTTTTCTCGTTACTCGAGAAAAATAATTGAATAGTAATCGGAAATATCTAGTATTAGAAATTATTTGAAAAATATAATATTGAATATTTCAACCAAAAAAATATTTTTATTGTACATAAACAATATTTGAAGGTAACCAACAAAAAATTTTTTTAACAAAATAATTTAATCCTTAAATAAAACAGATTAATTTTAAACCAAACAGTTGTATTAAAAAATTTTATTTTTTAACAAAAGAGACGAATTTAAAAAATATATAAAATTTGGAAAGCAAATTTTCTAGAAAACAGTGAAATTTTAAACAAAAAAGTTTATTATTAACAAAAAACATTATTTTCTATCAAATTATGATTTGAATTTTCTTTTATTGAATTTCCTACTAAAACCTTTCATTTTTTATTGGAAATATACATTTAAAAAAAAATAGTTCAATTGTGTACCGAATAGTTTTAATTTTTAACAAATTTTTGAATTTTGAAACCAAAAAGACAAATTTTCCACAAAAAAATTAAATTTTCCACTCGAGAGTATAAATTTTAAATAAAATATTTTATTTACAACCAATCAGTTGAATTTTCAAAAAAGCTCAATTTTCAGTTTAAAAAATTAACTTAAAACTGATTAATTTTTAACCAAACAGTTTTTTTGAAATAGTTAAATTTTCTTTTGAATGAATTAATAATTGTCCATAGAAAAAACTAATTTTCCATAAAAGAGTTGAATTCTCTCCCTCAAAATATGATTTTTTGACAAATTAGTTCAATTTTCAGTTAACAAAATGTAATTTAAACCAAAAAAAATAATTTTCAATTAAAATTATGAATCTTCAACTAAAAATAATGAATTTTTAACAAAATAATTTAATTTTTAAAGAAGAAGGTAATAGTTGATATTTTAACATAAAAATATTTTATTTTTAATAATCAATTTTTTATTTAAACAACAAAAATGAATTTTTGATATAATATTTAAATCCTTAACAAAAAATTAATTTTCTATAAAAAAAGAACAAGTTTTCAAAAAACACATAAATTTTTAACTGAATATTTCAGTTTTCTTTTAAGAAAATATTTTTTCCGTCAAAAAGACGAATTTTCCACAAAACAATAAAATTTTCCAATCGAGAGTATGAATTTTAAACAAAATATTTCGTTAAAAATTATTTAAATTTTCAGTTAACAAAATTTTATTTTAACCAAGAAAAAAACGGATTTTCTATAAAAATTATGAATTTTCAACTAAAAGAAAATAAATTTTTAACAAAATAAATCAAATTAATTCTTTAACTTAAAAAGATAAATTATCTAGGAATAGTTCAACCAAAAAAATTAATTTTCAACCAACAAAAATTAATTTTCTATGAAAAAAGAACAAATTTCAAAAAACGCATAAACTTTTTACTGAATAGTTCAATTTTCTTTTAAGAAAATTAATTTTCCATCGAAAAAAACTAATTTTCCACAGCACAGTTCAATTTTCAATATGAAAATACAAATTTTCAAAAAAAGCTCAATTTTCAGTTTAAAAAATTAAGTTGCACTAAAAAAAAAACGAATTTTCAACTATAATTATGAATCTTTAAGAACAAAAAATGAAATTAAAAAAAAAATTAGTTCAACTTAAATTTTCTTCTGAAATAATTAATTGTCCATAGAGAAAAACAACTAATTTTCCACAAAAGAGTTGAATTCTCTACCTCAGAATATTAACTTTTAACAAATTTGTTCAATTTTCAATTAACAAAATTAAATTTTAAACAAGAAAAAACTAATTTACAATTAAAATTATAATTTTTTAACTTAAAAAATGAATTTTTAACAAAATAATTATACTCTAAACCAAGGAGTTGAATTATCTAAATTAAAAAGATAAATTTTTAAGGAAGAAGGCAATAGTTAAAATTTTAACATAAAGATATTTTATTTAAAATAAACCATGTTTTATTTTAAAAGCAAAAATGAATATTCAACCAAAAAATTAATTTTCTATAAGAAAAAGAACAAATTTTCAAAAAACACATAAATTTTTAACTAAATAGTTCAATTTTCAAAAAAGAAAATTAACTTATGATCTAAAAAAAACTAATTTTCCACTAAACAGTTTAATTTTCAACACGAGAATACAAATTTTCAAAAAAAAAGGTAATTTTTAACCATTTAGTCGAATTTTTAACAAAATAGTACAATTTTGATTAAAAAAAATTATTTCCAAGCAAGAAAAAGTTAATTTTTAACTAAAATTATGAATCTTTAAACAAACAATTAATTTTCTAACAAGAAATGTAATTTAATTTAAATTTAATTTGTAAATAAATAGTTGAATTTTGAAGCTTAAACAGATTAATATTTAAATAAAAATAAATTTTTAAATTTTTATTATGAAAAATTAACTTTTAAGTAAAAAAAAAAGAATTTTCTACGTAATATTTCAATTTTGTGCCAAATAATTTTAATTTTTAACAAATTTGTTAAATTTTCAAAGCAAAAAGACGAATTTTCCGGAAAACAATTAAATTTTCCAATCAAGAGTATAAATTTTAAATGAAATATTTTATTTTTAACCATTCAGTTGAATTTATAACAAAAAAGCTCATATTTCAGTTTAAAAAATTTAATTTGAACCAAGAAAAGACGAATTTTTAATTAAAATAATGAGTTTTCAACTGAAAATAAAAAATGAATTTTGAACAAAATAAATAAACTTAATTCTTTAACTTGAAAAGATAAATTTTCAAACAAAAAAATTAGATTTCTATAAAATAAAACAAATTTTCAAAAAAGACATATTTCAACAAAATAGTACAATTTTCATTTGAAAAAATTATTTTCATAATTTATTATTCAACAAAAAATAAAATTTTCTACCTAATAGTTGTAAATTTAAATATAAAAATTAAATTTTTTACTCGAGAGTGTAAATTTTAAACAAAATATATTTATATTTTTAGTTAAAAAAACTAATTTGCACTCAAGAAAAAAAAGAATTTTCTGCTACAATTATGAATTTTTAACAAGAAGAAAAAATTAATTTTAAACAAATTAGTTCAACTTTAATTAGTTTGTAACCAAACAGTTTTTTTCAAATAGTTAAATTTTCTTTTGAAAAAATTTATTGTCACAAATGTTCAAAAAACACATAAATGTTTAACTAAATCGTTAAATTATTTTTTGAGAGGATTAATTTTCCATAAATTTTTCAAACCGAGAATAAGAATTTACAACAAAAGAAGTTCGTTTTGAACTAATTAGTGGAATTTTCAACAAAATACTTCAATTTTCAGTTTAAAAAATTAATTTCTGACCAAGAAAAAAACGAATTTTCAGCTAAAATTATAAATATTCAACAACAAATAAATTAATTTTTAACAAAGTAGTTAAGCTTAAAACCAAGCAGTGGAATTCTCAATCCAAAAAAGTTGAATTTTTAAAGAATTATAATATTCTTAAGTTTAATATTTCATATTTTTGATATTTCTCTTGATTTATTTTTATAAATAAATAAAATTTATATATGTTTTGATATTTCAACAAAAAAGATTTTTATTTAAAATAAACCATATTTAGATTTAACTAACAACATGAATTTTTTAACAAAGTATTTGAATCCTGAACTAAAACAGAATAATTTTTAAACAAACTAAATTGTTTTAATTTTCGAACCAAAAATACGAATTTCCTACAATGCAGTCAAATTTTCAAAAAATATAATTTGAATTTAAAACCCATGAATATAAATTTTCAACAAAAAAGTCACTTTTCCACCAATCAGTTGAATTTTTCACAAAATACTTCAATTTTCAAACAAAAAATTAATTTATAACTAAGAAGAAAAGATGAACTTTCAAGGAAAAAGGTGATTGTTGACATTTCAACAAAAAATTATTATTTTATTTTTAAAAAAAATGAAATCCTTAACTGAAGCATATATGAAAAAAAAAATTTTTTTCTACCAAAAAGACTGATTTTTGAAAAAAAGAAATAAATTTTTAACTAAATAATTAAATTTTGTAGAAATTGCTGTTTTCTTTTAAAAGAGATAATTTTTAATTACAAAAAAAAATTAATTTTTTTACAGCACAGTTAAATTTTCAATCCCAGAATACAAATATTCAACAAAAAAATTAATTTTCAACAAAATAGATCAATTTTCATTTAAATAAAAAAATATTTTTAACCATAAAAAAACTAATTTTTAATTTAAATGTTATTTTGTCGAGCAGGGTAATTAATTACTAAATTTCTAAAGATGTATATTGCCGATTACCGGTCAAATAATTTTCTGGCGAAATCAGAGAAAATCTGCCTCTGACCGGATTCATCTGATCCTATCCGGGCCGAGGCAGATTTTTTCTCCTTTCTCGAGAAAAATAATTGAATACTAATCGGAAATATCTAGTATTAGAAATTATTTGAAAAATATAATATTGAATATTTCAACTAAAAAAATATTTTTATTGTACATAAACAATATTTGAAGGTAATCAACAAAAAATTTTTGTAACAAAATAATTTAATCCTTAATTAAAACAGATTAATTTTAAACCAAACAGTTGTATTAAAAATTTTTATTTTTTAACAAAAGAGACGAATTTAAAAAATAGATAAAATTTGGAAAGCAAATTTTCTAGAAAACAGTGAAATTTTAAACAAAAAAGTTTATTATTAACAAAAAAGATTATTTTCTATCAAATTATTATTTGAATTTTTATTTATTGAATTTCCTACTAAAACCTTTCATTTTTTAATTGAAAATATACATTTAAAAAAAAATAGTTCAATTTTGAACCGAATAGTTGAATTTCCTACTAGAATAGTTGAGTTTTAAAAAATAAATTAATTTTTTACAAAGATTATTTTTTCACCCAAGAAATAATAAACTTGGAAGAAAAACATTAATTTTCCCCCAAATTGTTACATTTTTCACCCAAAAACGTAACATTACAACAAAAAAAATAAGATTATATTTTTTACTGAATTTTTGAATTTCCAATTCAAAAGATTAACTTTCTCCTAGGATAGACAAATTTTCAACATAATATATGTATTTTTAATTAAATAGTTGTATATTTATTGAAAAAATTCAAACTCCTTTCTTTTTTTAATTCAAATAATCGAATATTTTATTCAACTGAAAATTTACTGACTATCGTTTAGATTCTAAATCGTTCTTTTTTAATTGAAAATTAAACTATTGTTGTTCAAAATTTCATGTATTTTCTTTAAAACTCGTCGTTTGAAAGGAAGTTTCAAAATTGAGCTGTTTGTTACAAAATTCAAATATTTTGTTAAGAGTTTACTTATTTTGTTGAAAATTCAACTATTTTGTTAAGTTTATAATTTTTTTATTGAAAATTCCACTTTTCGTTCATGATGCATAAATGCACCGAATTCTATGTCGCAATTTTGGTGCCCTATAGCTTAATCTCACAATAATTGCTATTTCTCATGCCGGCTAACTTTGTACTTTTACCTCCTGTTATATCAACCTTCTGATTAAAAATTCAACTATCCGGTTCTAAATTAATTTTTTTATTGAATATTCATAGTTAAAAATTCCTTTTTGTTCTTAAAATGCAATTTTTAAAACTGAAAACCCAAATATTTACACAAAACTCGAATGCTTTGTTGAAAATTAGTTATTTATTGAAAATTGATTCCACTCAGAGGAAATTTAGCTACTCTATTTTTTATTAAAAATTGAGCTTGTCTTTTTTAGTAGAACAGTAATTTTTTCGTTGATTATTTAATTAATTGGATCAAAATGTCTGTTTTTTATTTTGTTTGAGCCCCCCCCCCTTTTTTTCAAAATTTCAAATGATTCAATTAATAGCAAAAAATTAATTTGATAAATAATTACATTTTAAATTGTTTATTATGGTTTCAAACTATTGACCTATATTTGAATAAATATTATAATATTGATTTAATTTAACGTAACTTAAACACTTACTGATGAATATAATAAATAGCCATGATGCATAAGCACACCGCATTCTATGTCGCAGTTTTGGTGCCCTATAGCTTAATCTCACAATAAGTGCTATTTCTCATGCCGCCTAACTTTGTACTTTTACCTTCTTTTATATTAACCTTCTGTTAAAAAATTCAACTATCTGGTTCTAAATTAATTTTTTTATTAAATATTCATCGTTAAAGAATCCTTTTTGTTCTTTGAACGCAATTTAAAAAAATGAAAACTCAAATATTTACACAAAACTCGACCGTTTTGTTGAAAATCAGTTATTTATTGAAAATTTATTCCACTCAGAGGAAAGTTTGCTACACCATTTTTTAATAAAAACTGGTCTTGTCTTTTTTAGTAGAAAAGTAATTTTTTGGTTGATAATTCAATTACTTGGATCAAAATGTCTGTTTTTTCTTTCATCCGACCCCCCCTTTTTTTCAAATTTTAAATGATTAAATTGATAGGAAAAAAAATTAATTTTATAAATAATTACATTTCAAATTGTGTATTATGGTTCTAAACTATTGAACTATATTTGAATAAATATTAAAATATTGATTTAATTTAACGAAGCTTAAGCACTTACTCATGAGTATAATAAATAGCCATGATGCATAAACGCACCGCATTCTATGTCGCAGTTTTGATGCCCTATAGCCTAATCTCCCAATAATTGCTATTTCTCATGCCGCCTAACTTTGTACTTTTACCTCCTTTTATATCAACCTTCTGATCAAAAATTAAACTATCTGGTTCTAAATTAATTTTTTTATTGAATATTCATAGTTAAAAATTCCTTTTTGTTCTTTACACGCAATTTTTAATACTGAAAACTCAAATATTTACACAAAACTCGACTACTTTGTTAAAAATTAGTTATTTATTGAAAATTGATTCCACTCAGAGGAAATTTAGCTACTCCATTTTTTATTAAAAATTGATCTTGTCTTTTTTAGCAGAAAAGTAATTTTTTCGTTGATAATTTAATTATTTGGATCAAAATGTCTGCTTTTTATTTTATTTGACCCCCCCCCCCTTTTCAAATGATTTTATTGATAGAAAAAACCTAATTTGATAAATAATTACATTTCTAATTGTTTATTATGGTTTTAAACTATTGAACTATATTTGAATAAATATTATAATATTGATTTAATTTAACGAAGCTCTTTGAGGCTGACGTCCATCATATTAATGTGCACACATTTGTCTTATCTGGGATTATGCAGGTTCACATTCGTCTTATCGGTCGCGATATTTATTTTTTCCAAGACCATAATAATAGAATATTTGTATCGACACAGTTACACATATGGCGCAGCGAGTTGATAGTCAGAAAACAGAGGCTCCATTGTCCCAGGAAGATAGTCACGTGATTACATTTCCATATTCTCTCCCTTTGTATACATATATTTATATGTGTATTTCATATAAATAAATAAATAGAAAATAGAGATGGAAAATAGTGTGAACAGTGAATTTTATACTTTTAAATTGAAAATACGATTTTTATGTGGAAGGTCTTTAGGTACAAAAATTCATCTTTGTGTTCAAAAATTTAACTATTCGGTTCCAAAAATTTTTTTTTAGTGAAGATTCATAATCATAGTTGACAATTCAGTTTCAGTTTGCTCAACATTTTTTGCAACTCTTTAAATGGATCTACTATAAAAACCTTATCATCTGCGAACGCTAACCCACGTACCTTCACTGTTTTGTGATCCAAATCTTCTTCGTCGAAGAGAATCATTTTTAGACACTTTTTTATGAATAATATAAATAGCCATCATATAGAATTTCACCCTTGCTATTTCTCACGCTGAATAACTGTACACTTCTACCTCCTTTCATATCATGGTTAAAACTCATCTTTCTGGTCCAAAATTCAAGTAATTAGTTCTAAATTCATTTTTTGTTGAAGATTGATAATTCTTTAAAAATTCGTTTATTTGGATGAAAATGATTTTTTTTCATTGTTCATATGTGGCGTAAAATACATACTTTCCTTAAAACACGATAATTTTTGGTTTTATTTGCTATAATTTTTAGACCCACCTTCTTCATGGTTGTATTCAGTTGGCTTCACATTCTTTGTAAGTCTTGGATTGACTCTGCCATAAAAACCTTATCACCTAGGAATTCTAACCCACGTACCTTCACTGAAGACTTACAAAGAAGAAGGTTTTTGGTTGAATCTGCCTGAAAAACCTTAGCATCTGCGAACGCTAACCCACGTACCTTCAATGTCTCGAGATCCAAAGCTTCTTCTTTCATATCATCCTTAATTTTTTTTATTGAATATTCATAATTCTTTGAAAATTTATTTCTTTTGTTCAAAATTAATTTTTTTTACTGTTTCTTTGCGGCGGCAATCGAAAAAAACGACAGTTTTGTACATTTTTTCTCACCTTTTCCTTTAAACACGTTAAATTTGTGTTATTTACGTTTATTTTAAGTCCCATGTTCTTCATGCTTTTATTCAGTTTGCTCAACATTCTTTGCAAGTCTTTGATTGATTCTGCCATCATAACCTTGTCATCGGCGAAGGCTTAACCCACGCACCTACACTGTATCGAGAATTTTTTATTATTTCCTCATTATTACTTTTATTATCACCAAATCACACAAAAAAACAATTGTAAACAATAATTACCAACGTTTCGACACTTTTACAACACCTTTATCAAGGCAAGAAACATTTTAGCAGGTAGGAACAGCAACGAAACCACGATGCTCTTATCCTGATACCTGAGAATCAAGTGCATTTGTCAAAAATAAGAATTTTTTTTTTTTTTTTAATTTATATCTTTGTCGTTGATTCTCAGGTGTGTGAGAGAGAGAGAGAGCATCATGGTTTCGTTGCTGCTTCTGTCTACTCAAATTTTTCCTGCCTTAATAAAGGTGCTGTATGAGTGCCTAAAAATTGTGATTATTTTTTACAAATGGTATTTTTGTTGTCATTTGATAATAATGAAAATAAAAAGACGAAAGAAATTAAAAAGAGAAGGAAGGGAATTTCGTCCGTTGCTCTCTCATGTTTCTTTCATCTTTTTTATTTTTTGTTCAAAAACAAGAAACATTTTCTTTTTTTTTTTTTAGGAAAAATGTGTATCTTTGGAGTTGATTCTCAGGTATCAGCGAGAGAGCATCGTGGTTTCGTTGCTGTTCCTACCTGCTTGAATTTTTTTTGCCTTAATAAGGGAGCTGTGATTATTTTTTACAAATTCTATTGTTGTGACTTGTTAGTAATAAAAATAAAAAAGATGAAATAAATAAAAAATAGAAGGTAGAGGATTCGGTTCGTTGCCTTCTCATTTATCTTTTCCCCTTTTTTTGTCCAAAAACAAGTATTTTTTTATTTTGTTTGTAGGATCAATATGTATATTTGCACTTGATTCTCAGATATTAGGGTGAGAGCATCGTGGTTTCGTTGCTGCTCCTACCTGCTCAAATTTGTCTTGCACTCATAAGGGTGCTGTCTGAGTGCCGAAACGTTGGTGATTATTTTTTACAAATTAGTTTGTTTTTACTTGATAATAATAAAAATAAAAAACAGCAAAGAAATAAAAAAGAGAAGGAAGAGAATTTCGTTTATTGCCTTCTCATTGTTCTTTTCTCCTTTTTCTTTATTGTCAAAAAACAAGATTTTTTTCTGTTATTTTTTATGAAAAAATTTTATCTTTGCAATTGATTCCCAGTTATCAGGGTAGGGAGAATCGTGGTTTCGTTGCTGTTCCTACCTGCTCAAATTTTTCTTGTCTTAATAAGAGTACTATATGAGTGCCGAAACGTTGGTGATTATTTTTTACAAATTTTGTTGTTATGACTTGATAACAATAAACATAAAACAGAGAAAAGAAATGAAAAAGAGAACGAAGAAAATTTCGTTCGTTGCCTTCTCATTTTTCTTTTCTTCTTTTTCTTTATTGTCAAAAAACAAATTAGAAGAATCGTGGTTTCGTTGCTGTTCCAACCTGCTCAAATTTACCTTGCCCTCATAAGGGTGCTGTTATAGTGCCGAAACGTTGGTGATTATTTTTTACAAATTATTTCGTTGTTTCTTGATAATAATAAAAATAAAAAAGACAAGGAAGAGAATTTCGTTCGTTGCCTTCTCATTTTTCTTTATTGTCAAAAAACAAGAATTTTTCTGTTATTTTTTATGAAAAAATTTTATCTTTGCAATTGATTCTAAGATATCAGGGTTAGGAGAATCGTGGGTTCGTTGCTGTTCCTTCCTGCACTAATTTTTCTTGCAAAATGAATTTCAAATATAATAAGAAAATATTTAAAATTATCGGTCTCGTATTCTATGTAAATGTGAGTAAAATAGATTCATGTGACACGCGCCAGTAAATTATCAAGAGCTGTCGAAACTCATCACTCTGAGGAGCTTATCGATATGTCTTTCTACGAGTGCAATGGGATCAAACTAGACATAGTGCAGGCCACAAGAAATGCTCAGAATCACAGAGGAACCTTTGTCTATCACTCCATCTTCCTTGAGATAAATGAACATGACAAAAACTTCTGGTTAGAACCTAATCCAATTTTATTTTCATTCACATTTTTTTTAAACATTTTTTTAATACAAAAACATTAATTTACAATTTAAAAATACTAAATTTTTACTCCAACAGTTGAATATTCAAATTAAAAGATACAATTATTCAACAAGAGTTGAATTTCCAAGATTAAAATTTTTCTAAAAAAAAAATCTTCGCTCGGTTGGGAATCGAACCCCAGAACTTCCAAATGCCGGTCGGGTACTTTTCCCTTAAGCTACTACAATTAAGAAAGAAAAATTCTAAACTTTCTGGAAAACGGAAAATGATTCTACGATTTTTAACCAAATAATTAAATTATTAACCGAAAAAATTAATTTTTGAATAAACAAAAGACAAATTGTCAACAAATTACAGAAATTTTGCACCAAACAGTTGAATTTTGAACCCAAAAGTTAAATTTTCTACTCAAAAAAAGAATTTTAAACAAAACACGATAATAATAAACCAAATAGTTAGATAATTAATAAAAAAGATTAATTTTTTACTAAAAAACAACAATTTCAAACAATAAAATTTTTGAATTAAATAATCTATAAAATATACATTTTGAATTAAATAATTGAATAATCAATGAAACACGTTAATTTTCAACATATTTTCAACATTTTCAACATAAAAAAATTTTAACCAAATAATTAAATAATCATTTATCAAGATAAATTTTCTAGTAAAAAATACGAATTCTCAACAATATTAACAAAAATTTTTAACAAATGCTTACATTTTTAATAAGCAAGTTTAAATTTCTTAAAAAAAAGATAAAGAAAAAAAAATTTCAATAATCACACAAATATTTAAATTTTTACTAAAGAAGTTAAACTCCTTACCAAGAAAGGCGAATTTTCAACCAAATATACAATTTTTTAATTAAATCATTTAATAATAAAAAGGCATATATTTTTAACCAAATATTCGAATAATTAATATAAAAGATTAATTTTTTCATAAAAAAGATAATAAGTTTTTAACCAAATACTTGAATTTTGAACAAAGAAGTTTAATCTTCTGACAAAAATGACAAATTTACAACAAAATATACAAATATTTAAACAAAAAGTTGAAGTTTTGGCCAAGAAATTTAATTTTTTGCAAAAAATGACGACTTTTCAACCAAATAATTAACTTATCAAACCAAAAAGATTAATTTTCCACTAGAAAAAATAAATTATCAACAAAACACAAATTTTTAATCAAATAATTGAATTTTTAACGAAGAAGTTTAATTTTTTACAAAAAGACGAACTCTAAATAAAATATATAAGTTTTTAAATTAATAATTTATTCATCGAAAAAAGACATAAATTTTTAACCAAAAAATTGAATAATCAGTAAAAATGGTTAATTTTTTACTAAAAATGACAAAAAAATTTCAACATAACCGAAAAGAATAATTTTCTATTGAAAAAAGGCAAATTGTCAACATCATACACAAATTTTCAAAAAGATACAAAAATACATAAATTATTAATAAAAAATTTTAATTTTTTCCAAAAAATAACAAATTTTCAACAAAATACGCAAATGTTTATCCAACTATTAACAAAAAAGATTAATCTTTTATTAAAAAAGTTAAATTATCAACAACATAAATAAATTTTTAACAAAATACTTGAATTTTTAACGAAAAGTTCACTTTTCTACTAAAAAGGACGAATACTAAAATTACATAATTGAATAATGAATAAAAAATTTCAAAAACATACATTTTTAACCAAATTTTTAAATTTTCTACCCAAAATGACAAATCTTTAAATAAAATATACAAATTTTCATCCAAATAATTAAATTATTATCCAAACAAATTAATTTCTTATTAAAAAAAAAAATAAAAATTGTCAACGATACACAGACACACATATATTAAATAAACTACACAAATTTTCTACAAAGAAATCAACAATATAGAAAAATTTTCAACCAAATAATTTAATTAGAAAACCAAAAAAAAAATGGTTTTCACTAAAAAAAACAACAAATTTTCAACATGAGAAAAAAAATTTAAGGAAAAAGTTTAATTTCTAACAAAATGGACGAAAACCAAATAATTGAATAATCAATGAAAAATATAAATTATTTTCTAAAAAATCTAAAAGAAATGGTTTAATTTTTTACGCAAAAAAAAAGAAATTTTTCACCAAATTGTTGAGTTCTCAAACACGAAGTTTAATTTTGTTTAGTTTTGTTTTTTAATTATAGAAAAATCATCGGAAATTTTTTAACAAAAAAGGAAACAAATTTTTAACGAAATATATAAATTTTTAACTGAAATTATGAATAAGATTCGACTTTGGAAAGAATAAAGTTTAAATTAAAAAAACGTAATTAAAATTAAATTTTTATCTTGTTTTATTATTCAAGAATCTGCAAATTCATTTTAAACTGCACGTTTTATTATTTAATTTTTTTTGAATAATTGTAGTAATTTTAATTATAAAAGCATTTTTAACAGTATTTTTAATAGAATT